>CAMXCT020001668.1:1245784-1250784 GCA_947184155.2 Cladocopium goreaui | reverse complement strand
CATCTATCAATGATACAATTTGGCGACTTGGGGAAGTTGAGGAGCCAGAATTCGTCAAAAGTGGTCTTAAAGTATAACTTAACATGATGATTCCATCGTCAATGAACATAACAACGGTTGTGTGTTTCTTCTGGGGTCACCCATTTCAAACACCCACCATCTAGCTTTTTTGAGGTTTACTGTAATATGAGTGGCCCTTCCATCAACCCTCTGAAATTCATGTTCATACCTATATAGATAGTTTGAAATAGCTTAAACAATCCCCGAAATCTGGAAAAGTTGGGGATTTCTCCAGCGCTTCCCCGCGCAGTGGAACCAGGACATCCCCGCGCAGCAGAAACACCTTTTCTACGTCATCTCGAGATCTCGCGCATGTCAAGCAAACGCGGCAGTGGCAACGATTGAACGGCCATGGCAGCCCTAAGATATCCTAAGATGCCCGAAGTTCACCGCGAAAGAGGGAGGTTTAGTATGATTTACCAATATAGAATCTAGAACGAATGCCACAAGGCTGGTTGAATGTAAACTTGGACATCCCAAGTCTATGTGTTCCATGAATCTGGGAGTTATCTATATACCCATCATTGCATGAATGGATTGTTTGACATGGGTATATCAACAACGACAAATATCTACGGGCATTCACATACCAAAAGGCGTATAAATTGGCATGGTTCATCTAAAGGTAGCAATGCCCAGAAGTTTCAAAACTATTGGCTCTATTGAATGGGTAAAGGGCAAATCCACCTGCCACTGATGCGCCCCTGGCACCAATAAGCCTGCCTGACTATGTTAACTGGTAGGTAGGTAGCCCTAAATAGTGACTGATGCGTTGTCTACAGCATTTGTGTGTGTGTGTGCTACCGGTTCCTTGTGATTGTAATCCATGAAAAACTACTTACCTCCAAGCCTAACTAACTACCCATCTCCTTAACTAATGGTATCTCATGAGTCCGTCCACCCTTCTAGCTGCCTATCCATCTATTCATCTATTGATGTCAATCCATCCATCTGGGTCTCTGCGTTATGTCAACCCCAACAAAAATTGCAATATTGACGTCTGTTGGAAGGAACAAACAAACATGTGTATGTGCAAGGTGGTGCCCCCCCAGTTAAAAATGGATTACAATCCCATGAAAACTATTGATATATCACCAACAAAGACTATAGTTATTGGACTTACAAACCAACTTAGACTTAGCTATATAACTATGGAGCACCACCTTGTGTGTGTGTGTTTGCGTTGTTGTTTTTTTGTGGTGCCGGGGGGCGCCGAGAAACACTTACGACCCAAGCGCCGTTTCGGCGACTGGACGAAAAGCTCGCTGGGAAACTCACTGCCATATTTCCACAATGAGGTCATGCCCATTGTTAATAAAACAACTGGTTGGTGGTGTCAACCCCTCTGAAAAATATGAGTTCGTCACTTGGGGTTGCTATTCCCAATATATGGGCAAAATGTTCCCACCAACCAGAAATAGTAAAAACATCCCCAGACTTTATCATAAATGATTGGTGTATACCATCAAAACGTGGTTTTATATAATATATATATATATACATTGCATCATTTCTTTACTAGCATTTTGTTGACCAATGTCCACCATTCGTCTTGGTTCACCCCCTTCAAGTACGTTCAATGACTTATGCCTGTAAATGTTATTTCAGTCATTTCAGTAAAGCACATGAGATCAAATGGGTCTCTCTGAAAAACTGTTTAGTCATCATGATCCCTATCACAATGGCCAGCTCCTCGGGTCTCCTTTCGCTTGCTTTAGCGCATCTTTCCATCTGTCAAGAAGTTTTGGATAAGAAAAAATAACCTTTTGGAAAATGGAGAACTAGATTCTGAAAAACTATTTATGGTCATCTGAGTATCCACTAAGACAAACGTTGCCCAAGAAGTCTAATGATGTTAATGTTGGATTCTGATCAGTGCAATGGAGCGGTATTGTGTCAACTTTTCCCAAAATTATTTCTGACCCTGTGAATTGATGGGGTGGGTCGGTATTGTGTCAAGGTTTTTTTCAGCATGTTGTTTTTTTTCTTTCCCTCTCTCTCTCTCTCTTTCATTTCTTTGAGCATGTTTTTCATTTTTTTCAGTAATTATATGTTGCAACATGTTTTTGAACATAAACAAGTAGTTAATCAAAAAACAACATAGCAAGTTCCTTGTAAAAACTGCAGTCAAACATTGCACCCAAACAGTTTTTGGAATTCTGGAATTCCCAAATCTCAAATTTCAAAAAAAAGGATGCCTTATTAACACACCATCAAAAATCAGCACCCTAACAATTTTTGAATGGGGTAGCCCCTGACCAACATTGATCTTCAATAGTATGTTTGTTGTGTGGGCCCTCTATTGTGTCAAGCTTTGTTTTGAGGTATTGTTTCAAAATCATTTATATATGTATATATATATATAACTTTATATAATTATTTCCTTTACTATAGCGTTTGTCCTTGCATCCTCTTGTTTCTATGGAATCTCTATGGGATCTCTATGGGGTCTCTATGGGATCTCTATGGGATCTCTATGGGATCTCTATGGGATCTCTATGGAATTCATCTGGTGTTTCTATGGATTCCTCTTATATGCCGAAGGGATTTCTATGGGATTTCTTTGGAAATTCTATGGGATTCTTATGGGATTTCTTTGTGGTTCCTATGGAGTTTCCATGATATTTCTATGGGATTGCTATAGGATGTCAAAAGAATTCCTAGGGGATTCCTATGTGATTTCTATGATATTTCTGCGGTAGTTCTATGATATTTCCATGGGGTTCCTATGGGATTTCTTAGACACTATGGGATGTCCATGGGATTCCTATGGGATTTCTATAGGATTCCCATGATATTTCTATGGGAATTCTATGGGATTCCTATGGTATTTCCATGATATTTCTATGGGAATTCTATGGGATTCCTATTGGATTTCCATGATATTTCTATGGGAATACTATGGGATTTCTAAGGGATTCCTATGGGATCTCTGTGATATGTCTAAAGGATTTCAACGATCTCCCATGTGATTTCGAACAGAATGACATGAATTGAAAATATTAGTTATCCTTAGATTTCTTTGGTTACAAAGGAAAATGATTCTAAAGTAAAATTATATGAATTGAACTTACTTATCAAAAGGATAATCAATTGATAGTAGGTGGATATCTATCGAAGTCCTTTCCCCTCCTTACATTTTCTTAAGGTGCTAAAGGAAAATGAATGGAAAGTAGGTGGATATCTATCGAAGTCCTTACTTAGATTTAGGTAAGTAAATTGAAATCCATTGAAATCCTCTCTTTTCAATTGATTTCTTGAAAGTTTCAAAAAAATACTTCACTTCGAATGATCCCCACCATGGCATTTATACATTTTCTTACTGGCAAATCTTCTGGCATTCTATCTGACATATCTTCTGGCATATCTTCTGGCATTCTATCTGACATATCTTCTGGCATTCCATCTGGCATAGCTTCTGGCATATCTTCTGGCATTCTATCTGGCAAATCTTCTGGCATTCTATCTGGCATATCTTCTGGCATTATATCTGACATATCTTCTGGCATTCTATCTGGCATATCTTCTGGCATTCTATCTGGCCGTTGAGGTCCGGCAGTGCCCACTGGGATCTGGAGCTCGCGGTTGAGGTCCGGCAGTGCCCACTGCGATCTGGAAGTCGCGGTTGAGGTCCGGCAGTGCCCACTGCGATCTGGAAGTCGCGGTTGAGGTCCGGCAGTGCCCACTGGGATCTGGCGCTCGCGGTGGAGGTCCGGCTGTGCCCACTGAGATCTGGACTGCGAGGAGGAGGAGGCGGAGGAGATGGAGGAGGAGGATGCGGAGGAGATGGAGGAGGAGGATGCGGAGGCGGAGGAGGAGAACAGCTCTGATAAAATCTAACAAGCCTCACCTGGCAGGTGGGGAATCAATGGAAACCAATTGAAAGTGAATTAACATCAGTTGAACGTAAATTGAAATCGATTGAATGTAAATTGAAATCAATCGAAATATTTAATTACTTAAGATCATGAACCAAAATCATTCAGACCCCGATCCCTCAACAGTTACTAGCCTAAAGAGGCACCTCCAATTTTTTTTAAGGGGGGCGGACACCAATCAGGATCAAACATCTATGTTAATCAATGTTCCTCATTCTTATGGGTACTTAGAGGGCCTAGGTAATAATCTATAACCCCTTCAGGATCAATATGTTAAAAACAGCTTGCAAAGTTTGCCCAGCTTTCCAGTGTCCAGTTTGTTCTAAACCCATCCGACGCTCTCCCTCAAGCTTTGTTTGCTGCTTGGCAGCGGTTTCGCGTCATTTTGCCCAGGGGTTCTTGGAACGGGTGCGGGTACTTGCCCGCAAAAAGTCCGGAAACTGGAAGCCCAGGAGTAGGACAATTTCAGCACTGAAGTCTTGTGAAAATCAAAGGTTTCAAGTTTTAAAGTTGAAAGTGAGGTGGTGACCCCATGATCTCATGTAAACAAATACTTTATATAAGGGGAAACTGAATGCAACACAATAGAGAGATTCAACAGCAATTCACCAGCTATCATTTGGGTAGACCAAGCCAGACATTTTTTGGGTGGTGGCACGGTGGCACGAGGCGTTATTTTCCTTCATGATACATCCGTTCATTAAGGTACCACATGTTTAGATTCATTGTGCTATCATAGTAAATAGTTGATTTGACCCCGGCCCCCAAACAACAACACCAACACCAACACCAACACCAACACCAACACCACCAACAACAACAACAACAACACCAACAACACCAACAACACCAACAACACCAACAACACCAACAACACCAACAACACCAACAACACCAACAACACAAACAACACCAACAACACCAACAACACCAACAACACCAACAACACCAACAACACCAACAACACCAACAACACCACCAACACCAACAACACCAACAACACCAACAACACCAACAACACCAACAACACCAACAACACCAACAACACCAACAACACCAACA
>CAMXCT020001668.1:1220338-1245684 GCA_947184155.2 Cladocopium goreaui | reverse complement strand
ACAACCACAACCACAACACCAACACCAACACCAACAACACCAACACCAACACCAACAACAACAACAACTACAACTACAACTACAACTACAACAACTACAACAACTACAACAACAACTACTACTACAACTACACTACACAACAATTACAACCACACAACAACTACAGCTACAACAACAACAACAACAAACACATATCGCAATATATGCTTATAGAATGCCTATAGATAGGTGCGTGTATGGCTAAACATGGCCTCCATTCTTCGATCCCATCATCTCCCAGGTCACCCGGCTTCCATCGTGAAACGGCACGTTGTGAATTTTCACGCCCAGATGAGGATCTCTCGGGTCAAACGGTTGTGAATCCCCCGATGATCCGTCATGATAACCAGGTATGCGAACCATACCCCAAATGGAAGCTTGGGAACACCTGTTTTGCTGCGATTTTCGGTGGCAATGAGTGGATGATTTTACTGAGAGAGGGACTGATTGGCATAGCAACCGGTAAACATAGACCATACATATAATATACATATACATAATATGCACATTTATATATAAATTATACACTATACATACATATACACATATATATATATACATACACATATACATACACACATAAATAAATAAATAAATAAATAAATAAATAAATAAATAAATAAATAAATAAATAAATAAATAATATATATATATGCACACAGACACACCCCGAATTTATCATGAAACCACAAATTGACCATATCGACTAGGTAATCATCTTGCAAATCCTTTTGTTGCAACCGGGGCGTAGGTGCAACCCTGAGACAACGTTGGATTGGATTCTATGGCTCTAATACTAAAGTCTCATAAACTCTCTTTGATGGGACAAACAGTGTACATATTTAGGACATTTTAGGACTAAACCATACTGAACCATGGTTTTCCAGGGGTGTTTGTTGCTAGGGGTTGATCAATGTTGATCAACACGATCTTCTTTATGGGATCAGGGTATCAGTCAAATTTAGGCACCCAGTCCCTGGTCCCTTAAACTTTCACTTGGATCCAATTCTTAATATCATTGAGATATCATTGGGGTCCCAAAAACATCCTCAAAGCATGCTAGTGGTCTGGAAAATCCCATGCCCCATGCCGGAGGTGATTGGATCTCGAATGCTACTTCCCCAGTTACAGGTGATTTCCATCCATAAAAGATCTCAGTAAAACCCCATTAGAATTGAGAAAGTGAGAAAGTGCCAAGAAAACATGGAAATCAAAATCCCTGCAGTTGATTAGAATGATTAATTAGAAGCTTAGAACCTTTTGACCCAGCACGGTGCCTTCACGTGCCATCCGTCGTTCTCACACACTCACCTAAGGCGTGACCAGAACGGGCTCTCTATGACATGTTGGCATGGCCAATGTTGCCATGTAGTGAACCCCGTTGCAAACCCTTTACGGCAAGAACTGCGTGTTTCACAATTTTTACAAATCAAAGACGAACACATTTTTTATTGTTTCCCCCCACTGTATATATGCACTAGCAACTAGTATAGTTACCAACTTTGGTACAGTTTGGTCGGCTACTGTAAGGTTGTCAAGTTGTCAAAACCCACTATGAATGCTTGGCTCACAAATCCAGCTTTTGTCCTTTGTTGATAAAGTGACATCCGGTGCCATGCTGGTTGATGGCAATTCATTATGTCGGATAAGAATCCACTCTGTTGGTTAATGCCTGATTGGTGCCGGTGAAAATCCATCAATTTTAAGCTGATTCTACCTGGTAGTGACTTTGTGACGATTGCAACATTGTTCCCAGGTTGTTGGTCAACATTCCGTTTGCATTCTGTTCAAAATCCTGGTGGCAAAAATCAATTTTTAAATCCGTGAAATTTCAACAAGGAGAATGCTACCGACAACCTCAACACCTGGCAATATAGTTTCACTCCCTAGAAAGCATAGAATGCACCAAGTTAGTCCAAGTTATACCATCTGGTAATTTCACATAGCCATGGAAATGGTCCACTCTTGCAGATGATTCAGTGTTTTTGAAAATCGTTAAATCATGCAAAGCAAACTGCTTGTCGCAACCATGCAGGGTATACATCAACTAGGCTAATGTGGCAAACCGGTAGAAAAAAAAATATATACAAAAACAACAATCAAATGGTTAGTGAATCGAATGGTTTATGCTTGAGCTATACCGGGCCATAATTTGCCACAGTATTGGCGGCTTCACCAAATCCCATGAATTTTGTTTGGGAGATCTCCCATCTTCCTCCGTCGCACCTTCCTCTCGCTCCAGCTGCTTGCTCCACTTGCCGGCAACAAAGGTGAGCCCTTACCACTGATGTTGCTGATCACGGCAGTGGTTTTGACCTAGAGGCGTTGAACAAAAAACGCGGGAAGGGCTGTTTCATTGGATCTTGATGGGATAATATCACCAGAAAACATGGTGCAAATCACTAAAATTACTTTGCAATGAAGTGGGACATAAGGATGAACAACGGGATCAAATTGTGGTCGCAAGTGATACTAAATTTCATGTCAGCACTGAGCTACTGAACCTCTGGGTTGTTGGATTGCAGGGGTCCCATGTAATGAGCAACACATGTCACTATCTGGGGGGGGGTACCCCAATTTGTTTTATTTCAGGAATATTCAGCAAGATATGCTGGGATGCAAATGGGGGCATGGACACAAGAGGTATATGAAGATATTCACCGGAATAATGTGTATCCTTGTCTTATGGAACTTGCAAGTTCCATGTCATGCCAACAATGAGGTTCTAAAATGTTCTAATCCATGGGGGATATGGCATATGCTAATTTCAAACACCCCAAATGCAGATTGAAGCTGGAATTTCAGCTACAAAAGCCACCAAAAACATTAAACAAATAACGTTGTTTTTTGGAATTAATGATGGTTTTGAAGGGTGACCTAAAAATGTGGGAAAGTAACAGCCGAACAAAACTTGAGACAAATCATGAGGAACGAACAACTTGTGCCTAGCGAAATGTGGCTCAAACAAAAGGGCGACTCTTCCACCTAGTCGGATTTTATCAGTTTGTTTTGGCAGACAACCCCCAATGTTGATGGCCAATGGTTAAATTGTTCAACTACCCATCATACATCCCCATTGCTCACGAGCATCCCCAAGTTTTGTTTGGTTTACTTTCATATTTTACCATACATTATATAGTTCATAAGACCAATACCTAACGAACGGAAAAGTAAAACTATTGTAGGTTCATACAATCACTCAGAGATGGAATATAACTTTTATCGCTGGCGCACTAGACTTAACGGCCCTGTGATCCATAAAGCCCTGGCGAACACACAGGTCAATAAACCTGGTATCGCCTATGGAAAATTATCCATAATTTGTCCATCTTCTCCGGATGACTACCTGGGTAACTTGGACATAAGTTCACAGACATAAAGTGATTTGAACGTCACAGGCTATCCCTATCCAATGTTAATCATCATCCCAGTGATGTCGCAGTGAAGTCATTGATTGTTATCCCATTATTACTATCATCATTCCATGAATATCCCATTGTATCCAATTATACCCCCAGTGATTCCAGGATGACTAGTCATTTGGGGGGATCTTGAAATGGGGGATCCCCAAGTAACCATAGGTTTCAATACTGTTTTATGCTCTGATTTGGTCTGATTTGGATGATCTGGGGGCATCCCCATGACTTTGGAAACCTCAATATCACTATTCACCATTATATATATATTTGTTTTTTTTCATTATTTTCGCATATTAAACCTAAGGTTTTTCTCACATATTACTAATTTCTGCTTTTCCTGTCAGAATTGCTTTTCTTGCTTTTCGGGTGGAAATAAATGACGTCTCCACCAAACCTTTTTCTAAAGCAAACATTGAGCCACAGCAGCACTGTGGTGAATCTAACGCTCGTTGATGGGCCTTCGTGGCAAAACAATTTTGGTGACGGCGCTTCGAACCAATACAAAGGCGTTTCTTCCTGATACAAAAACGTTTTTACCTGTACCCCAGTTTTGGATAGTTTTGGTTTTTCTAATGTCCGAATCACAGTCAAATGGTACAAAAGGTTGCAATTCGAGGGCTCACAATCCATCCAAACCATGTCAATCCACTTTGTTTCCAATTGATCAACTGTGGCATCACTGTCACCTGCAACAGATTTGTTGGTTTCCTTTCGTCCTGGCTATTCTTGATCGTTTGGAGCAAGAACGTTTTTGGGAGGCAGCAACGTTTTTTTCCAGCAACGACCAACATAATTAAATGTTGTTTCAGGCAAAAACCAAAAGAAGGAGCACCAGGAAGGCATAGCTATATATATATATTTCTATCTCTCTGTCTCTCTCTCTCTCTCTCTCTCTCTCTCCATGCGGAGGGTAGCTATAATTCACTTTAGTAACTACTTTTTTTTACATTTATACAGTTGTGGCCATTTACCAGTTATAAGTGGTTATAAATGGGATTATACATTCTATAAATGGGGTTTTCTTCGTACTTATATCTACTGGTAAATGGCAATAACTGTATGCAAATATATATTCCATCCGCGAAAGCACCATGCTGAGGCACTTTCCGCTCTTGCCGCTCCGAGCTCTTCATCAACGGCTCAGATGGCTGTTGGAAACTCGTGTGCGCCTCACGACTCGGGGCATGGGAGTATAGGGTAAGAATATATTGGACTGTGGCCTATGGTTGCAATAAACACAAACATACATATATATATATACACATAAAAATAAATAAGTGTGTGTGTATATATATATACATACGCAAAGGTATCATCCATAGGAAACGCAATTACATCTCTAATGCTTTTGGTATCTGTATGAAATGACGGCAAATTCAGGTACGTTGGAAACTTGGAAGTACTTAGGCTAACCACCAAAAAAACTTGAAACGTGCTTTATCAAATCACTATTTGAGTAGGATTTTACTTGTCTATCTTTTTGCCACCAAAAACGCCCAGGCCGCACCTTTGGCAACGTTTCTTGTCCAAAAGTCGCTGGCAGTGATGTAGACCTGGCTAGTTGAGATCTCAAGGGGTTGACCGTCTGACCATGCTGGACACCCAGTGAAGATTGGCTACCAACAGCCTCTCAAGCCTTCAAAATCTTCAATGCAGCTGATTTTGGCAGTGCCAACGTCTTAGCGATATTGACCAGTACCAATGTCATCAAAAAGCTCGTGACCTTCACATGTGGATACCTGAAGCACACACACACACACTTGGATACACCCCGAAGGGAGAGGCTGAAATGAGATGAAATGATACATGTCATGTCATGTTATTACGTTAGCATGTCATGTCATGTCATGTCGGCATGGGTGGTTTTTGGCTTGGCCACCTTGCCATGTCTGACAATGGGAGTTTGCAGGTACGTTTTCACGACGACATAGATGGGTCTCCGTTGGCCCGTGCAATCTATGCGTCCACGGGCCCCCTGCTTATACCCTTTGATTCAGGGTTTCCCACACACAGCAAGCCGCTAGGGCATGATTTTCCATACGAGAAAGAGTGTCCTGAATATAGTTGTTTCCAATTAAACTAGTTATAGCAAACCACTCCTCCGTGCTGTTGGCCTCATGTCATATAGTTGGAAACACCGGGATGAATGCAAACAAGATAGTGCTGGTCAGATTTCAAATGGCTTCAAGCACCAAAGTGGCAGCAATACAAGGTATCGGTATCAAGTGCAACCAAACTAGAATCTCGATCGGTCAAGAATACGCAAGCCAGGCTACACGCACAAGACTGATTGTGTAGATTGCATCGATAGGAAGGGGAGGGGGGGAGAGAGAGAGAGAGAGATCTATGGGCGTCACTGATGAGCACTGAGAGAACGTACTTCCACCATCCCCCTGCTTACACCCTTTGATCCAGGGTTTCCCAAACACAGCAAGCCGCTAGGGCACGAGTTTTTACCAAGAAAGACTTCCCTCAGTGTAGTTGTTTCCAACTAAACTAGTGTGATTGAAAACCCACCCTTCCGTGCTGTTGGTCGCGTGTCATAAATTTCGAAACAACCGAAAGGAATCCAAACAAGAAAGTACCAGTCAGAGTTCAAAGAGCTTAAAGGATCAAATGCTAGCAATTCGAGGTATCAGTATCAAGTATCATGCTGGACCGAAGTACCAATCAGCAAGTGCGCCGAAGCATCTGGGACGCCTTGGCTCGTAGTGGTTGCTCGGGATATCCGAGCCAGACGTACTTCTGAATTAAGGACTCAACATCATCTTTTGCTTGTTTCCGTGGGTAGCTGTGTCGTGTTGCCAAGCAAATGCGGCTGAATGCTGCCGAGGAGGGTCATGTAGAGGAGAGTCATGTTGAGGAGAGTCATGTAGAGGAAGGTCATGTAGAGGAGTCGTGTAGAGGAGAGTCATGTAGAGGAGAGTCATGTAGAGGAGAGTCATGCACAGGAGAGTCATGTAGAGGAGAGTTCTCATTACATTGTGCTTTGCAACTGAGGGCTGCGTTCCCGCAATATAACTGTGCTTTCAAGTACTTCTGCTGTAGCATTTGGAGAGATAGCGGGCGCGAAATGCTATGTTTTTCCATACAAAATGCGTCATCAAACCTCGACGCTCAAGCTCTGCAAAGCGACGGGTGCGGGACGGTCTCGCGCCAAGCTCGGACCATGCTCGGATCTAACGCTAGGCACCGTAGACTGGGAGGGCGCGAAGGGCCAGGAGCAAGAGCAAGAAGGCAGGAGAAAGCAGCGGCAAAAGCAAAAAGATGCCAGTTTCTTGTAGCTCCAGAGAGCGACGTCATTACAATCAGCCAGGGGCAAGACATGATGAGAGCAAACAGCAAGAGCCAGAGAGAGACAGAAGCAGAGAAACGAAGAGAGCAAGGAGCAAAAGCACGCGAGAACGGTGGCACCGATAGGAAAAAGGAACGAAAGAAAGCGGACGTTAGGCACCGTAGGGCGCGAAGGGCCAGGAGCAAGAGCAAGAAGGCCGGAGAAAGCTGAGGCAAAAGCAAAAAGATGCCAGTTTCTTGTAGCTCCAGAGAGCGACGTCATTACAATCAGCCAGGGGCAAGACATGATGAGAGCAAACAGCAAGAGCCAGAGAGAGACAGAAGCAGAGAAACGAAGAGAGCAAGGAGCAAAAGCACGCGAGAACGGTGGCACCGATAGGAAAAAGGAACGAAAGAAAGCGGACGTTAGGCACCGTAGGGCGCGAAGGGCCAGGAGCAAGAGCAAGAAGGCCGGAGAAAGCTGAGGCAAAAGCAAAAAGATGCCAGTTTCTTGTAGCTCCAGAGAGCGACGTCATTACAATCAGCCAGGGGCAAGACATGATGAGAGCAAACAGCAAGAGCCAGAGAGAGACAGAAGCAGAGAAACGAAGAGAGCAAGGAGCAAAAGCACGCGAGAACGGTGGCACCGATAGGAAAAAGGAACGAAAGAAAGCGGACGTTAGGCACCGTAGGGCGCGAAGGGCCAGGAGCAAGAGCAAGAAGGCCGGAGAAAGCTGAGGCAAAAGCAAAAAGATGCCAGTTTCTTGTAGCTCCAGAGAGCGACGTCATTACAATCAGCCAGGGGCAAGACATGATGAGAGCAAACAGCAAGAGCCAGAGAGAGACAGAAGCAGAGAAACGAAGAGAGCAAGGAGCAAAAGCACGCGAGGTGGCACCGATAGGAAAAAGGAACGAAAGAAAGCGGACGTTAGGCACCGTAGGGCGCGAAGGGCCAGGAGCAAGAGCAAGAAGGCAGGAGAAAGCAGCGGCAAAAGCAAAAAGATGCCAGTTTCTTGTAGCTCCAGAGAGCGACGTCATTACAATCAGCCAGGGGCAAGACATGATGAGAGCAAACAGCAAGAGCCAGAGAGAGACAGAAGCAGAGAAACGAAGAGAGCAAGGAGCAAAAGCACGCGAGAACGGTGGCACCGATAGGAAAAAGGAACGAAAGAAAGCGGACGTTAGGCACCGTAGGGCGCGAAGGGCCAGGAGCAAGAGCAAGAAGGCAGGAGAAAGCTGAGGCAAAAGCAAAAAGATGCCAGTTTCTTGTAGCTCCAGAGAGCGACGTCATTGCAATCAGCCAGGGGCAAGACATGATGAGAGCAAACAGCAAGAGCCAGAGAGAGACAGAAGCAGAGAAACGAAGAGAGCAAGGAGCAAAAGCACGCGAGAACGGTGGCACCGATAGGAAAAAGGAACGAAAGAAAGCGGACGTTAGGCACCGTATGGCGCGAAGGGCCAGGAGCAAGAGCAAAGGTCGGAGAAAGCTGAGGCAAAGCAAAAAGATGCCATTTTCTTGTAGCTCCAGAGAGCGACGTCATTACAATCAGCCAGGGGCAAGACATGATGAGAGCAAACAGCAAGAGCCAGAGAGAGACAGAAGCAGAGAAACGAAGAGAGCAAGGAGCAAAAGCACGCGAGAACGGTGGCACCGATAGGAAAAAGGAACGAAAGAAAGCGGACGTTAGGCACCGTAGGGCGCGAAGGGCCAGGAGCAAGAGCAAGAAGGCAGGAGAAAGCTGAGGCAAAAGCAAAAAGATGCCAGTTTCTTGTAGCTCCAGAGAGCGACGTCATTGCAATCAGCCAGGGGCAAGACATGATGAGAGCAAACAGCAAGAGCCAGAGAGAGACAGAAGCAGAGAAACGAAGAGAGCAAGGAGCAAAAGCACGCGAGAACGGTGGCACCAATAGGAAAAAGGAACGAAAGAAAGCGGACGTTAGGCACCGTAGGGCGCGAAGGGCCAGGAGCAAGAGCAAGAAGGCCGGAGAAAGCTGAGGCAAAAGCAAAAAGATGCCAGTTTCTTGTAGCTCCAGAGAGCGACGTCATTACAATCAGCCAGGGGCAAGACATGATGAGAGCAAACAGCAAGAGCCAGAGAGAGACAGAAGCAGAGAAACGAAGAGAGCAAGGAGCAAAAGCACGCGAGAACGGTGGCACCGATAGGAAAAAGGAACGAAAGAAAGCGGACGTTAGGCACCGTAGGGCGCGAAGGGCCAGGAGCAAGAGCAAGAAGGCCGGAGAAAGCTGAGGCAAAAGCAAAAAGATGCCAGTTTCTTGTAGCTCCAGAGAGCGACGTCATTACAATCAGCCAGGGGCAAGACATGATGAGAGCAAACAGCAAGAGCCAGAGAGAGACAGAAGCAGAGAAACGAAGAGAGCAAGGAGCAAAAGCACGCGAGGTGGCACCGATAGGAAAAAGGAACGAAAGAAAGCGGACGTTAGGCACCGTAGGGCGCGAAGGGCCAGGAGCAAGAGCAAGAAGGCAGGAGAAAGCAGCGGCAAAAGCAAAAAGATGCCAGTTTCTTGTAGCTCCAGAGAGCGACGTCATTACAATCAGCCAGGGGCAAGACATGATGAGAGCAAACAGCAAGAGCCAGAGAGAGACAGAAGCAGAGAAACGAAGAGAGCAAGGAGCAAAAGCACGCGAGAACGGTGGCACCGATAGGAAAAAGGAACGAAAGAAAGCGGACGTTAGGCACCGTAGGGCGCGAAGGGCCAGGAGCAAGAGCAAGAAGGCCGGAGAAAGCTGAGGCAAAAGCAAAAAGATGCCAGTTTCTTGTAGCTCCAGAGAGCGACGTCATTACAATCAGCCAGGGGCAAGACATGATGAGAGCAAACAGCAAGAGCCAGAGAGAGAGACAGAAGCAGAGAAACGAAGAGAGCAAGGAGCAAAAGCACGCGAGAACGGTGGCACCGATAGGAAAAAGGAACGAAAGAAAGCGGACGTTAGGCACCGTAGGGCGCGAAGGGCCA
Source organism: Cladocopium goreaui (assembly GCA_947184155.2). Taxonomy (NCBI): domain Eukaryota; class Dinophyceae; order Suessiales; family Symbiodiniaceae; genus Cladocopium; species Cladocopium goreaui. The sequence goes on along the minus strand of CAMXCT020001668.1, from coordinate 1,235,979 downwards.
GGAGCAAGAGCAAGAAGGCCGGAGAAAGCTGAGGCAAAAGCAAAAAGACAGCTACTGTAGTCTCTTGCAGTTTCAGGAGCAAGACATGATGAGGTGGCTGAAAACCTGGCATGGCTGTGTTGTAATGTGGTGCGCTGAAAGTGTGAAAGGATGGAGGTTGTGTAAACGCAGAGGTGGCAAATGGTGCTTGCATTGGTTGTGGGACGGTGTGTCCCATAAGCTGGTGTTGTTGTTGAGTTGGAGAGAGAAAGGTTGTGCAAAAGCGGCGGTGGCACACGGTGGTTGCATTGGTTGTGGTAGAGTGTGTCCGGCAAGTTGGTGCTGTTGTGGAGTTGGAGAGACTGCTGGTACAAAAGGTACTGCTGCTTGTGTGCTATATATGTGGTGGCGGACTCATCAACTGTGCAAGCAAATCAGCTGCTGGCATCGCGGGCTGTATGGTCGTAGCCAAGGACGTACAAGCAATTCAACATGTCAAACATCAATGTGGTCATTGCTCCAAATTGAAACCATCTAAATCATGTGATTAATCTACATGGCATGATGATCAATGTTCATGGCTACCATGTTACAACATGTTTGTCAAAAATGCAAGCAAATGAGCTAGTATCATCGAGGCTACCGGGTCACATCTGAAAAGCGGCGTTCAATCACACATGGTGTTCATGTTAGAACCCTTAAAAAAATAGGTCATACCTGCAGGTCACGCGGTAAGAACCATACCTACAGGTCATGCTAGTAAAACCTGTTAGTTAAGAATCATGGGATGACACGGGGAATTCTGAGGGATGACATCTGTAAGTCTGGCGAATTCTGAACATGGATCTGGCGAATTCTGAAATATTCTGCTTCTGATGGAGAATTCTGGATGCTTGTGCGAAATCTGGATGCTTGTGCGGATTTTTCTTCTGGCAACATCATGTCTGGATTTATTCTGAAGTAATCTGGTATCCCCGGCGGACGCACCACCAAGCTTCCCCGGCACTTTATCAGAGATCCGGGACATGAAAAGACATACTTGCATACACCCCGAAGGAAGAGGGTGAAATGAGATGAAATGATACATGTCATGTCATGTTATTACGTTAGCATGTCGTGTCATGGCATGTCATGTCATGTCATGTCGGCATGGGTAGTTTTTGGCTTGGCCACCTTGCCATGTCTGACAATGGGAGTTTGCAGGTACGTTTTCACGACGACATAGATGGGTCTTCGTTGGCCCGTGCCATCTATGCGTCCGCGGGCCCTCTGCTTATACCCTTTGATTCAGGGTTTCCCACACACACACAATTGCCAAATTCTTTGATGCTCGCCCAGAATGAGCCTTAAAACCCGACACGTAACATCAGTGGGGTTCAATGTAAATCGTTGCAAAAACACTTGTTGCATTTTGATGCATTTTGCTGTGATTCTATATTTTGATTCAAAGCCATAAACGTGGCAAGTCCAAAGCGAAGCCCCAACTTGCCTACCATTTGTTCAACCAAACAAGTGGTAATATTGGTCCCTTTCCCTTGAAAACACCAAAATCCCTGGTATGTTGTTTTAGCTTTGGCACATTACATCTGGGCAAAGTACAGTTAATTGGATCTAGTCGTGAGTTCTTTGTTGAGTCCCTGAAATTAGTTGAACTATAAAGGCTCCACTTCTTAGCTTCACATTCGAAACAAATGCAGACCCTGCGCTAGTCAAACATGCTTTGCTGGAGATTCCCCCCATTGATTTTGATGATTTTGCCAGCTATACCAAGCGCTATACAACGCTCGGGGTTTTCCCCAGCTCCTTGGTTCCCAATCACAGGCCAGCTTCACAAAGGAATGATAGGGGTAGTGGCCTCGGATAGGATCAGGCCCCGGTGGTAGATCCATCTCCGAATTTGCAGAAACTCTACCCTTCAGCGCCCCTGGGGCGCTCTGACGCAATTTCATAAACCACTACTATCCCAAATGCAAGCATCCAATTGCAATGTTGTAGGACTGAGTACGGTAAGCCCATTCAGGAAAATCCGATTTTGGGTTTTAATCCAACCAATTCTATATTGAGGATGGTCTATGGTTCTCTATGAACTAGATGATTCACTAAGCGACCACTGACGTGGCGGCATGAGGTCGCAACAGATTTGATGCAGAACAATTTCCTTTTCAGTATTCAATTGTTTGTCTCCAAAATTCAGCATGTCTCAGTAACACCTAGGTGGCGAAACTGCAAGTGAAAACATGACTATTGAGTAAGGCATTATAGTGACAAATTACCAACTATTCAAATAGGTGCTGTTTTATTAATCCTACTTTAACATTATATATATATTACTATTTTCTTTAAGTATTTGTGGAAACTATAGGATGCATCAATCCCCTACTCTGGGCTAGTGGTTGGTTTAGTTGTCAGTGTCACGAAACAAATAGACTATATAAGTGGAAGCCATTTTCCCGTAGTCAATTTTTATATATCATGAATCTATTCAGCATATGTTTTTTCCGGTGTCCCGACCGCTCTGTGTTTTCCGGGCTAAGGTTGGCGTCTCGAGTTTCTTGAGGAGAGCTGCAACCTGTGAAGCGAAACGGCCGCAAGTTCATAGTTCGATATGTGCTTTTTGCTTTTGCTCGTTCGGGGGGTGATCGGCTATAGAGAGCTTCCAAAAATAATGACATTACTACAGACAGAACAAAAAACAACATGAGACCGCAATTGAGTTGGAAATCTTGCATGAACATGCAGTACGTAAACAACAAACATTAGGGAGATCAAGCAATCCACATGGCAAAATCATAGGCTGGACATGGCAAACTCAAAGAGGTTGGACACAACAAATATAGATTGGACATGGCAAAACCATAGGTTCATCATCCCATCACCCCATGTTTGAGATTGGTGAACCCCCTTGTGAAAATGGGGTTTCACCCCCATGGTTTCGGTCCTACATGGCTTAGGTCCGCGAAGCCGAATCCAACCGTAGATAGACGATAGTTTCCACCATTTTTTCCCTAGATTTGTTGCAAGTCAAGTTACATCCAGTATCTATCCCATCTCCAGATCACCAAATGGATGTGTTGGACAATTGGAGATGCGTTTGTTTTTTAACCTACGTGTGATAGTAACTATATAATTGAGTACTGCAAGAAGATCAATGTCTTGGCCATCGAGGTTTGCCTACGAAAATGGGTTGGAGGGTTGGAATTTTCAGGTCGCCCCCCTATCGTGGTACAAACCCAACTATGTCCTTCATGACACTGCAGAAAAGTGATACATACCATATTGTGTTCTATGATCACCCCGAAAAGCACCAAAGTTCGCTACTTTTTGGAAAGAATCGCAAGTTAAGGTATCTCTGCTAATCATATACAGTCGACCCCTATACTATACTCATGGTTCCTCGACTATATATGCTTATGGTTCCCCATTTTAAGTCGGGGAATACTGTGATTCTTCATGTGCACAAATATGATTCCCATCTCCCAAACTTGGAATCTGTCTGAAGGGAACCAGCAACAAGAAACAATTTCAACTGGTCTGAAAAAAAAAACGTGTGGAAGTCAAGAATCATCAACGACTTTCTTCTGAGGCGATTTGGAGTCCCAAAAACTCGGGTCTTTCGAAACCCTAGGGCCTCAAAAACAATTGGTCTCACCATTAAAAACACCAGGTGCCTCATGAGATCTCATGAGGCACCGGGGGAAAACCCATATTCATATATCCCCTTGACTCTTGGTTACAGATCCATACATGTCCATACATATCACCGTATACGGTCGCATATCCGTGCGGTTCAATGGCAAATACCCCTTCGCCATCCCCTCTGCCAATCCCAACATATTTCATGCTGGTTGGCCAATCTATTAATTAATGTTATTTAATATATAGCTATGGAAATGTTTCATTTGATAAACATATGATGCTTTACCCATCAAAACCAGTACATTTTACATAGCAAAGCCTTCAATCACGACACACCGCGGCGCCTTGTGGTCTAATTTTCCCAAGTCCCGTTGCAGGGCAAAGGTGTCGATGGCCTTTGCCGGGCCCTTACCTCAGGGCCAAGGTAACACAGCTGCTGCGGCACATCGTATGCAGGTACGAAAAAAAACACCGTGATGTGTGGCCTCATGTTTTTTGGACATATCTTTTATGGGAGAAGTACAGTAAACTTGAAGAAATGAGGTTTACCAGCTGTGGATTGGTTGACGTAGGTACCTGTTCTGGATGCTGGTGGAAACCCACCTAACCCAATAATTAATTATTGGGACACTGGATTGAGCATGAACGTTTTAAAGGGAAAAACACGTGGGTTCGCAAAGGGTTCTAAAGTCTTCTAAAGTGGTTTCTACGAAAGGGATCTGTTACCTTTACTCCAGATTATGATCAACCCAATTCCCTAATTTGAAACAAAATTGCAGGGTTTCAAGAGGAGCGTGACCAACGCACAATTCTGTTCATGTTTCGTTTCGAACGTGTGGTTAAATGGGTCGGGGGAATAAGTACCAATTAACGAGTCTTTTGATGTCATTCGTAAATATGCGTGGCAACAAATTTGCCATCAAGCCAATCACGCTTACATGGATGCAAGATGGAGCATTCCAAAAATCACAAAGAAATAAACAGTCTGGCTTCGGTTCGTTTGTCGATCGAAACACCGTGAAAAAAAAACAAACTAACCAAATGGAAATCAGCAATTCATTGTAGCAGTTTTGGATGAATTTGCAACGGCATCTTTTGAGGATTTTTTTTACACAGTCTGTCAAGGCAGGACCAGGTGACCATTGATGTCAAGAAACCATCTACGATCGCAAGCAAGTGTGCCGTCAGCGACAACCCGAAGTCAACAAGTGAACGCATTTTTTCGATCAATTGATTTATTGACTGCTTTTGTACGCTTTTGCTATCTGCATGTGGGCTGCATGGTCTGACACTCCTCAAAAAAACCCTCGTCACGAGCATGGCTCATTCGTTTTCACTGCATCCTGGTCACAACGCATCACCCCGGAAATGAACTCGTCTAACGTGACCTCGCGGCGGCGTTGCATCACATGTTGCTGGGCAAATTATAATAATTCACCAAGATGAGATAAGGCCATTTTGGATAATTTCCCTTATTAACCATGATTCCAGTGAGGTCGCAGTGAGGATGTTGCTATCATTCTACCCCTCCCACTTGCCGAAGAACAAGTGCGCTTTTGTGCGGGATGACCAAAAACTGGTATAACGTGCAGTTGCGTTAAAAGAGGAAAAACACGTTAAACATTAAGAAAAGGGGCGGAGCACCATAAAACCATTGCCAAAAGGGAGGAGCGCCAGCAAAGCCGATAGCATTATCACCGCTGCGAATGCTAAACCGGCCTCTCCATCCCCGTTGTCTAACAAGTGGAACAAGGCAGCGCCCTCTTGCACCTCAGCGGTGCTGCTGGCGCAGCGGGTCCTCTACCGGCTGCGTGTTGATGGTCAGGGGTTCGGCTCCTACTTGGTCTACCCCGCGGGCTGCCCCAGGCACCTACGAGCCGAGGCACGTCAATCTCGAGGGTCGCGAAATACGCTTTCACTTTCCTCAGTCTTTCTGCTGGCGAGGTTGTGCAAACGGAAAGGGGCAACGCTTTAGGCCCCCAAAGAAACCCAGAAAAAGAAGCTCGAGCAAAAAAACGCCAAAAAAAATGTTTAGGAACTGGCCAATACCAACCTGAGACGCAACTATTTTTTTGATTTTGGATGGCTTATCGGTAGCCAGCAATTATGTAAACATCCCTGTCTGGGCTCCAAACTCCATGCCTGCTAGCGCAACAAACCAAAAATAAAAAGAACACATAAAACACATACGCATGTATAAGTTATACATAAATATATTTATATAACATAATGTAATTAAATAAATAAATAAATAAATAAAAATATATATGTATTATATATACCTGGATCCTCTTGATCGTGGAAATTTCCACACCAAAGACAAAATCGATCAATTTTGCCAAATTCAAGACAAAAAAGAACTCCTGAACGGTTATTTCCACTCCAGAACTTTTTTTTTAACTCCAGAACGCTTCCGAACGGTTTTGACCGCTTTTTTAACGCTTTTTCAACGCTTTTTGAATGCTTTTTGAACGCTTTTTGAACGCTTTTTTTCCACTCCAGAACGTCCGAAATGTCAGGAACGGCAAAAACCACTCTAGTGTTCTTTTTTCCACACCAACCCCCAAAATCGATCTTTTTTGGGTTTGGAGTTCAAAAATCCAGTATTTGGAAGCTCCAGGCACTATTTAATTTATATATATATATGCTTTTATGATCTTTTATGACAGGATGAGTAACACCTAAAAGGAGGTAAGACTGTTTATAAAACTTGACAGAAAACAGCTATGACATAACACTTGGGACTAGGAAGTAGCAGCTCCCAGAATGCATTCATATGGAAAGGGGTCCCTTCTCCATCCTTTTGATCAATACTCACTCTTGTTCTTAGTTCTTTGATCTGTAAACTGCATGAAAAGTTTCAGGGGTTGTTTGTGCTTTAGTGGGTGAATGGTTTCAACCAGTATGCAAGCGTATTGTCGCAAATGTGCAGTATCAGTATATATATATATACAGTAGAAATGGCAGCTTCGAACATGCACTGATATCTAGAAGGCATTTTGTGATAAAAGCAACATGTTTTTTTTTGCAGATACCATAGCCATTTGCTGTGTCAACACATCCAAGCTGCATATGCACTTAGAATGCAACTATTTTATGTATACATTTTCTTATATGGTACATACAGTTCTGGAATGGGTGGCATATAAGTCACCTATGCCCTTACAGGCACAAGTGTTCTAGATTTTTCCTGCATATGCAATGGTATTCTTCCAGGTTTCAATGCAGTAGCAGATCTTTGCTTAAAATATTGATTGATCACAAGAGTTGGCAAATTCCAGGGGCGCTTCCAATTCCCCCTTGCTTCAGAAAAGGCGTTTTAACCTGCATATTCCATGGTAATTTGCTGTGTCACTGCAAATATAACGGCAAACATTTTATTACCATAAATGTACTCATGGCTGTGGGCAAAACTTAAACTATGCCAGTATAAGTTCATCATGGTAACCGGAAGGGCGCAAGACCAAGTAAAGGAAACACTTAAGCAACCTTACCAAACAACTGTATCTATAGAATGGCTGCCTTGTTTTTCATTGATGCAGCAAGTTACCATGAAGTATGCAAAAAAAATGCAACTACTTGAGGAGGGACAGTAGATTGGAATTTGCACTTTCGTTTGCTAAAAGAGTTCCACTGGAACTATGATGTCAACCAAAAGGCGACCTGGCAGTCCAATATAAAAAACCACCAATGCAAATACAAAGTGCTATGTATATGTATATATATACCGTCTTTGCAATAGCTGTATACTTAGGTGGTACCTATACATTAATACATACATGAAGTACCAACTGACACAATGAATCTCTATGTTTCAAGATGTTGTTGGGCAAAGAACTTTGCCATTCATGCACTAAGACCACCTATCAAAAAACAATAGAGTGACAAAAAGCAAGCAACCAAGAATAGAGCTAAGGATTAACAAACCAAAAACAGTACATCTCCCCAGAACTTTGATCTTTCATATATGATCAAAAGAGGAAAAAGAAGCATAAAATAGTCAGAAAAACGCTTAAAACCACGTATTTTGGGGGACCTGGTGGCGTCCGACACCCCCCCCAAAAAAAAACTATATATATATATAGATATATATAGATAGATATATATATATAATACGCCACAGCTGTATTTTTTAAAAAGTGCTGGTTGACCATCAGTTGGCCGAAACTTTCCATCGTCACGGCCGGGAAAAACAGAATAGCGAGATCCCAATTTCCACCGTGCGATACCCACGATCCCTGAAGGCCACTACAGAGTGGTATCCAGCAGGCATGCGGCGTCCCAGTTACAAGTTGATCTATAAACCCAATATATATATATATAAATATTATAGCCTATATAATGTAATAAAATAATAGTCTAGTCTATATTAGTCTATGTAATAGATATATCTAGCCATAAAGCCAGGTTAACCGATAAACCAACCTACAAAGAGAATCGTGTGTGTCGGGTACTGGCGGCCAGCGTCGGATTGGCCAAGATCTCTGTGAGTCGCGATTCAGTGAGGACTCCATCTTCAGAATTGTCCTCAGACACGCGGCTGATGGTGGCGGCGAAGGTATGCGTTTTACATGGAAGGTGGAATCTTTAGCCTCTGGTAAACGTTTACATAACTATGGAAAGATCCACCATTTTCAATGGGTAAATCCACTATTTCTATGGTCATTTTCAATAGCTATGTAACAAACTACCAGAGGGTAACAAGAAGCTTGGCTTCTTAGCAGCAATACCCTTCAGTAAACTGACATATTTATAAAAAATGAACATTGTAAGCGGGTAAATCATCGATCAATGGGCCATCTATACCATAGCTAGATTAGTTTACCCGAGGGTCACGTGGATAGTGCCACTGCAGTAACATAGATGTGGAACAACCATGAAAAAACACAGGAAAACGATCTACAAATGGTGGTGTGTCCACCTCTATGTTAGTTGACCCCAGGGTAATGAAGTTCCGCCGTAAAATGTGTGCTCTGGTCCGAAAAACACATATATGAGAATGGATGATGAGGCAAACACAGAAACAGCTGGTGTCACGAGAGCTATCCTACCCTACCCTTAATGAACAAGAGCACCCCCCCCCAGTGCACATCTGATGGCGATCTTCCACTTTTAAACAGATCAACCCAAGGTTTCAAGTTTCAACTGTGTTGGTGGTCTCAAAATGTCTCAACATGTCTCAACTAGGCAAATCATCCAAACAAATGCCAGACTAGGACACTACAAAATAAAACAAAGCTAAAGCATCCAATCAAAGCGATCAAACTCCCGGTTCAACGCGTCCACTTGTAACTGGAACTGCATCCCCCATCTCCCGAGCCCAGAGGCAATGGAATGGAAGGTGGTTTCCAAGCGTTCCTGGCGGGATCCAAGGAAGTCAACATGCCGCCAGAAGTTTTCCAGGGACAATGCTACCGAAATTGTGACATATTATATGTGCATTTATATATATATATAATATAAAATATAAAATCTAAAAATGTATATAGTGGATATATGGAATGTTCATGGATTTTCCCAAAAAGGGGGTACCCCCCAACTCATCCACATGAGACCATTTTAGTCTTAAAACACCTATGGTTCTGGGGATGCCCGGCGTGGAGCACTGCGATATGGTCCCAACCAATGGATTCATGAAACATGTTTGAAACAGGGAGCCAGATGCAGAAACGATCCTTTGTCCTTTGTTGATGTTGTTTTCATCTTTATGAAGGTTAAAAACAAAATTACTTTACTTCGAGTGATCCCCACCATGACATATCTTCTGGCACTCTCTCTCTGACATATCTTCTGGCATATCTTCTGACATTCTATCTGGCAAATCTTCTGGCGTTCTATCTGGCAAAATCTGGCAAACATTCTGGCACTTTATCTGGCATACCTCCTGGCATTCTATCTGACATTCTACAGTATCTGGCGTTCTATCTGGCATATCGTCTGGCATTCTATCTGGCCGTTGAGGTCCAGCGGTGCCCACTGAGCTCGGAAGGTCCCAGGTTGAGGTCCAGCGGTGCCCACTGAGCTCTGAAGGTCCCCGGTTGGGGTCCAGTGGTGCCCACTGGGCTCGGAAGGTCCCCGGTTGGGGTCCAGTGGTGCCCACTGGGTAGCCGGCAGTTGAGGTCCAGCAGTGCCCACTGCGCACGGAAGTTGGTGAAGAGCTCTCCCAGGTTGAGGTCCAGCGGTGCCCACTGCGATCAGAACCTGGCGGTTGAGGTCCAGCCGTGCCCACTCAGATCGGAAGCCGGCAGTTGAGGTCCAGCAGTGCCCACTGCGCGCGGAAGTTGGCGAAGAGATTGGCGACGAGTTGGCAAGGCGGAGGAGGAGGAGAGGAGGAGAGAGAAGAGGAGGAGGCGGAGGAGGAGAAGGAGGAGAAGGACAGCTCTGATAAAATCTAACAACCCTCACCTGGCAGGTGGGGAACAATCCAATACGGTAAAATCCTGTCCCCGTGGATGAACCGATGTAGAAGTCAAGAGGCACCAAGCAACAAACAATTCCAGGTCAAAAAATTGAAGGGAACCTTATTCATTTGTTGTTGTTTTTTTGCATGTTTTGTTACCTTCGAACAAAAGGGTTCCTCAAAGTGTTCTCTTCGTCAAGTTCCCGGATGGACCTCATGTTCCCAGCAGTCAAATAGATCATATTTTGATTTGTCAAAAAGGGTACCCCAAAATGGCAACATTCAAATGGAAACTGATCATCCACTATCAGATTTTCTCTCGACCGCCTAGAATCGCCAACAAACCACGTCAGTTATTTCGGACTATATAAATCCACCAGTTTTTTCTCCAGTTCACCATCATCCAACCGCAGCGGGATGGAATAAACTGGCCAAGTTTCCACATATTCCGCCTTCTTGCGCATCCTGTCCAAGACCTGATTGCTGGCTGAAGGCCGAACATCAGCTGCTGCAGTTTGAACGATGCGACCGACCGTTCTATGGTTTTTTGATGCTTAGGTGTTGGTTTGGATAGAAAAGCTGCGCAACACAAAGTATTGTATAAGGGTTTCATGCAAAATGTGGCCTTTAGCAATCCTCAAAATGCTGGCAGTGTTGGCATTTTCGTTTGCACGAATATCGATGATTTGCACTTCACCAAGCTGAAGTGAGGTTGTGTCTTGCAGTAACCCTTACAAACATGTTCGAAGCTCTACCCGGATATTGTAGTCCCACAAAAGATATTGTATAGTAATATGACCACCAACCAATCTCGGCACTACGATTCGCCCAGGAACCAACTGCTGGGCATCGTTGTTCGCCTCGTCCAATGTGTCCTGCCACGGCCCGATCCTTCTGTCGGATTTCCACCTCTGGTGGGTCTGCCTTTTTTGTTTTCCTCCTGCAGACCGGTGAAAAATCAATAAACAACTTATCAAAGGAAAATTAGCTAGAAACTTCCGAATTATGGACGGTTGTCATGGTCGGCATTTCCACCACCGTGTCAACCACACCATCATGTTAACCATCCATCATCAAGTAAAACCTTGTTTTTTCGGGTAACGTGGCTTCTGGGGTCGCCGAAGTATAGGGTCTCTGTTTTGCGGTTTCGGGCCTCGATCTGCAAAAATTTCCGGCAAAAAGTGCACAGGACTGTGGCGAAGGCTTGATATGCATGTTAAAAGAACTAAGGCAACCGGCTGTGAGAAAACGCATGGATGCGGGCACAGTAGTTTTTGACCATAGTGCTACTCTTGTGCGATGCAGGATTGCAGCTGGAGGCTGCTAAACGCATTTTATCAGCTGCGGGGAGAAAAGACTTGGGCTGCAGGAGCTACAAAAGTGAGCCAGCTGGGCGGCAGCTCAGAGCAGAAGTAGCCCGGATAAGGGGCTGCTTAGAGAAGAAGTAGCTGAGAGAAGAGGTGCATAAGCAAAGAGGTCGCTCAGTGAAGAAGTAGCTCAACAAAGAAATGTAGCTGGCCATCCATCTGTTCATCCATCCACCCACCCACCCACCAACCCACCCATCCATCTATCCACCCATACCTTCATTCATGGGTTCATTGATTCATGGATTCACTGATTGGTTCATTGATCCATTGATCCACTGGTTCACTGAATCAGTGATTCATTAGTCATTGACTCAGTGATTCATTGGTCATTGGTTCACTGGCTCTTTGATTCATCGATTCACTGATTAACTATTTCACTCGTGCATTGCTTCCTTCATTCATTGATTCACTGAATCACAAGCTCACTGTGTCTTAGAATCTCTGATTCAATGATTGAATGATTCATTGACTCATTGTTGCACTGATTTATTGATTCACTGATTTTTCATTGGTTCACTGGTTGGTTGCTTCATTGAGTCATTGTTTCGCTGCTTCTTTGATTCGTTGATTCAATAAGTAGATTGACTCACTGTTTCATCGATTCGTTGGTTTATTGGTTAACTCACTCAGTCGTGCACGTATTCTTTCATGTCCCTTCATTGGCATCTCAGCCACCATTTCCTCATTCGATGGTGCAGCTCACAACTTCAACCGCTCATGGCTTCTGCATCTCCAAAACGTTCCTATAGGCTATTTATTGATTTCTTATAGCCATCTCCTATTTTCGAAACTTCCGCCCCGGCGCAGGCCACGCACTATCTGGTAAGCAAACTTCACCAAACATGTGCAATGATTAGATTCTCCATTTAGAGCATTTTATAGCAAAAGACTAAACGATTAAACTACCCCTATCCAAGGCTGGGGATGGCACAATACAGATACAGCGTGTACCTCTCAACGGTCATTTCGTTCTTTTGTCTACCTCTTAACGTATATTCTCGAAATTTCCATGCCGTACCGGCTATTCAACAGTTTGCTATGGATATATTATGCAGATGGCCCATAGAAATACAGAAAGGATGCCGACAGTGCATGAACCCTGTGCAGAAGGTAAACAAGTGACATAAGCTGACTTCTGAGAAACCCGTGTTTTGGATAGAAACTGCACGGGCTGAGGACGATAAATGATCAAAATGACGTCATCAACGCCACCGTGCCTTGAGAAAAATGGCCGAAATCACACGGATGACCGCGAAGACGATGATTGTTACATAGAGCCTCAAATCATATGAAAAAGAGGGATAACCCAAATGTTGCTACAAATAGAAGTAATCATATGCATATGTATGTATAAATAAATAATAAACATCTTATACACATTTATACACATGATAGATCATGATAGTGCGAAACGATGATGAACCGTAGGATTTCTGTTGTACCCGGTTTTCGGAGAAAAACACTTTCAGTCTGTAGAATTCATCCCAGTTGGATATCGTTCTTGGTTAATTTAGATAAACAAATAAAACACACACACACACACTTAAAAAAAAAACATACATATATATATATATGATATATGCATACCGATTCACCGGACAGACGTGGAACCTGCCAAACAGGGGGTGGAAGACTACTCCCCCCAAAAAAATCGCCATTCCCAGGGCTTATTTCAGCCAGGCGAATGGTACACTTCTTGCGGGTTCATGTCTATGTATCTACAAGAAATTACAAGAATCTGGGGTTTTATAATTGGGTTATATAGGTCCATCCCACAACAATAAATGCTCACTTGGAGACCATGGTTTAGTATTGCCTCTTTTCTGATTTGTTCACTTTGCGGGCCCACACCAGTATGTTTGAAATAATGTTCTAGAGATGGGATAATATGTTTTCACGTGTGAGATTGGTACTGGGCACATGCCCTCCCAATGGGCAAACCCGAAATGCCAAGGCACAAATAAAAGATCACGAACATCTGGCTGACCTTGTCTAAAACCTGGGCTTCAGGTAGCCACATCATGTGGCAATGTTTGATGTTAAAAACGTGTGAAATCACAAATGTTGTGTCATTGAACTGGTAACCATGCTAAGCAACAAGCAAATAGAAATGTATACTAATGGATACTTAGGACATGTTTTGAATGAAATGGATGTGATCAACCTGCATTTGTTGGGTTTGGCGAGCTGATGCGACCTGATCAACAAATCCAAGGGACAGGTCGCGCGTTCGTGGGCCAATTACCTGCCGCATCCGAAAAGAGGGGGAATGTTTTGGGAAGATCCACAATAGATACACACACACAAAGAACAAGAGCACGACATCATGAATCATAAACAATGCAAACACATATAGACTACCAATAACCAACACATATAATGTGACCATTGTTTTTGTTGTTTTCGTTTCACTGGTTCGCTGAAAGTGTTGGGAACGGGATGGAATGGGGCACAAACGTGGACCATTGAAATCTCAAACCTGTGTAACATGCCGTAAAAAAAGTTAATATAACAATCAACAGCGATCACTTGCTTACTGTTCAAGTGGTATTTTGAATTTCAACCATTAATATTCACATTGTCCAAAACGGAGTAGCATGGGTGATGGACGTTGTAAATGATATGCTTTAATGATTTACGAATCCAAGCAGTTTGGCAGTCCTACCAACGAAACATGGACAGAAAAAAAAGGCTTCATTGATGGATAGGATGCACTATCCTGAGAGTGCTACAACCTGGGCATTTCTGCGAGGCCCAAATCAATATTGAAACAGTTTATGGGCGGCTTCACCACACGTTGCTGGCAGCTTGAAACCACGAACTAGCCCGAGATCAATCAAACATGGTCTAACGCAGCCTTGTGTATATGTAATATGTATATATATATACATAATAAACATATTGTGTAAATATATATATATTATACATATGTGTGGATACAAACAAATTATAGATCTGAAATTGGTACCACAGTATTCAGCTTGATGAACTCGTGTCCAACTGGCGTTGGAAGACCAAGTTTTTGCCCGTCGATTCGGAGCACCTGCGAAAGTGATTTCCTGAGGAACGCCGCATTTGCTACGGGCCTAGTTGGGGTTATGAAAGGGTATAGTCATCGTCATATCACCATAAATTGGGATATAAACTCCCATCATTACATATCATTACAGCATATTGCAGCATACTCACGTATAGATTCCTAAGCAAGTGGTGGATTTCGATGGGTTTCCCACAAGGAAAATAAACACTAATCTTCCGTGTTGCGCCAAGATTCATACAGGGTGTACATGGCTCGATACGTGGTGCCGTAGCGCGCCCACACCCATTCTCTGTCCTGGCTGCATCAACTTAAGCAGCTTTGCCAATGCAACTGACAGTGGCTGGATATGCATACAGTCGCACATACACACACACACATATATATATACACACACAGTATCACGGATATGTTCTGGCAGGAGCATACTTGCTGTCCCTATTCAATAGCTCCTGTTTGTGTTTTGTGGCCCCAAAACAAGGGCAAGATTCTGGACCCAAAAATGTGGTCACAATGCATCAATATTAGTAGCCCGGCTTCCAAATTTGCGGCTCCAATTTCGGGCGCATGCGCTTTGCAACCGCTTTGCCTTCTGCAAAGAGTGCGTTGAGCTGCGACAGCTTGCATCTTTCATTCATGTTTCTTGTGTTGGTGCCAAGATGGTGGTTCGACATGCAGGGAACGCAGAAAGGAATGGCAAAAGGCATGCAAGCCCACAGCCCCAAAAATGGGCCTGGATCGCAGCGCAAACGAAAAGAACCTTTCAAAAGGTGTAGGGATGCCCGTGCTGTTCTGCAGCAAGCATGCGAGGTTGAACCTTGACAGCCACAAGCAATGCAAAGACATTTGTACAACCAGCGGCAGTGTACAGGACCCTGGGGGCAACCCCCGGCACCCCCAGACATCAAAGTTGACTTACTTTCGCCTCTCTGCAAAACAGCTACACTCACCAGGAAAGCAACAAGACTGGCTTTTGTGAGTTGCAACGTTGATTCCTGGGGAGCGGGGCCAGGTTTGCGTGCACATATCCACATACGGAAGCAGCTTTAAATTCGCAATTCGTATTGGCTTGGCTGCAAAACTATACTAAGAATGTGCTCAAAAGCTACAACGCACGGTGTTGCACTTCGTATTGGCTTGGCCGCAAAGCTACTAAGAATGTGTTCAAAAGCTACTAAGGACGATTTCGCAATTCGTACTGGCTCGGCCACAAAACTAC
>CAMXCT020001668.1:1212838-1215338 GCA_947184155.2 Cladocopium goreaui | reverse complement strand
CATCCTTGATGATTAGCCGTCTCTCCAGCTGATCCATGGCTTCATCCATGGCTAATTTCCATCCAGGTTCCCCTGGTTGTGGCCGGGCTGGGGCCAAGTGACCAGTTTGCAATATCCTTGAGAAATTGTCGCCCCTCCACGAACATCCGAAGCAAGAGCTCCGTCAGAAAGACCCACACCTTGGAGGTCGTCGAGCCATGCCATGGGGATGGTTAGTAGCCACTTACTATTGGGTCATTGGGGCTGAACTGGCGATTTTCCCGTGATGTTTGTTCTTTTTTCAGGGTCAGCAATGGTTAGTGTGCAAGAGCCACTTAAAATGCTCACTGGGAACAGAATTCATGAGGCCATGTAGGGACGGGACATGGCCAAAAAGGGAACCACCAGGCCCAAAATGCATCATGAGTTCGTTTACCATCCATTTCTTTAACCATCCCGCTAATCAAATATGGCTTGCTGGAAAACCCACCATTGAGTTTGCGGCTAAATCCCACAAAAAGCCCTTGGCTCCACATTTTCCATGGAGATGAACTGCAGTTATCCCATTCATCGCCATCTCTGTTTATTCAATCTCTATTATATTCCAATAATCCACCAATTTTCAATTGCCATAAGAATCTAGCTATAAAGCTCCATTTATAGGCGAATTTCCCATACGTCTCCATCATTTCCCATATGTGCTCCATGCCGTTCTCTTATTGTTCCATGTTTTTCCCATGTTTGTTTCCCATGGTGTTTTAGTGGAATCCACCCAGGAAATATCCAACATGACGCCAGCATTTTTGCTTGCTGAAATCCCATCTATATGTCCCCCTGGAGCCGAGGTTCAAAGACCTCATCCAGCACGCGAAAGGTTGGCAACGCAGCGCTGTAATTGTGCCCCTGTGGCAGGCCTTGCGAAGGTACGACGCTGGCCCCTTGGCTAGTTTTGACCAAAATGAATGATGCTTCAAAAATTAACCACTAAGTATGGTTAATATGTTCAAACTAATGATTGTTCACATGTTGGCTGATTTTATAGTTTCGGGGTGAACAAAATATCTATAAACGCAACATGTTAGAACCATCTTTTAAACCAATTTAACTGAGATTTTGAGGGTTACAACAACCAATTCTAGGGTAGACTTAAACCCATGGCCGAGCCTTCTTGGTTAGAACCTTGGTTAGAACCTAGGATAACCTAGAGAAACTTTAGTTTTGAGAAAAACCTAGAGACAGGAACCGCGCCTAGGTTTGAGGCAATGGTGCGGCCCTCCATCTCTAGTTGGATCATCATGGAGAAGGAGTTCATCAACACCAAGGCTCCTGAACGAGTCTGGACTCAGGGAAGCCATGGGGATATATATATATATACATACATACATACATATATATATAAATATGGGTAGATGGGTAGATAGATAGATGGATAGATAGATAGAAAGATAGATAGATAGATAGATAGACAAGATAGACAGATAAGATAGAAAGAAAGATAGATAGATAGAAACATAGATCGATCGATCGATCGATCGATCGATAGATAGATAGATAGATAGATAGACCGATCGATCGATAGACAGATAGATAGATAGATAGATGGATAGATAGATAGATAGATAGATAGATGGATAGATAGATAGATAGATAGATAGACAAGATAGACAGATAAGATAGAAAGAAAGAAAGATAGATAGATTAGATAGACAGATAGAAAGAAAGATAGACAGATAGATGGATAGATAGATAGACAGACAGACAAACAAATATATAGATAGATAGATAGATAAAAATCAATATAAAAATATATAATACATCACAGTCTACATATTGATCAACGAAACGTATATATTTACATGGATATCTGGCAAAGGTAACCGCGAATCGTGGGGTAACATGCCAATCTTTATTGGTACGTGGAGGTCTGAGTATCCGTTTCACTCAAACTGATGATTTCATCTGGTTGATGGTTCAAATCCTTGACATGAGGGCCATCCTGATACCATCTGACAGTGGCACACTGTGTCTTCACACACGGACAGTGGCACACTGAAACATACTGAAACACGGTAATATGTGGACCTTTTTTGTGTGAATTTACCCATCAAACATGAGGATCAAATTCTGATTAATTATTAATAATTGTAACTATCTCAACATCACCAACACGGGTGCCGACCTGAACATGGGGCATTGACCCGCAATTTATAGCCAGGGAAAATGATGTTCATTTACCAAGCTTGAAAAGAAGGCAAGTAACCACTAGAACTGCATGGATGCACCTGCTATATAGTTGATGGCTATCTGAGGCCTTCAATCGCTCTGGAACCACTTTGCCAGTCTCACTTCCAGAACATCCCAACTGCGTGGCTAGTAAATTCGATACCCTGCTGGGAAATAGATGGCTGCTGAGTCTATTTCTTGATGTATGGCAATAAAAATCACCACATCAACTGGCAGGTTCAAACAGCATTCCCATGCATTACCCGTTGGGTTTGCAGTGGTTCAACGTGTTGAAACT
>CAMXCT020001668.1:1077838-1207838 GCA_947184155.2 Cladocopium goreaui | reverse complement strand
CAGTGACGCTTTCAGAGGCTGCTCTTCGTTCAAAAGGATGCCTTGGGGACGTGCCGGTCATGGCTTGCTGGAGAATTCCCAAACAAAATGCAGGTTTGAATGGGAAGATCATATAAAAATAGTTGGTGCTGGTGTATATATATATATATATACTGAGGTTGTCCATATTTTTGAATCCTGAGCTGGTGAAACGGCAACACAGGACTGGATACCCTCTGGGCATCTCAGGGAATACCGAGTACGTGTTTTCTTAATCAGAAGTGAGCTGTATGACTATAATATAAATTTCACAAACCATACCGCTTTTAAACAATCACGCACCCTGTGGGGGGTACTCATCACAGAATCCCCATGATGTTCTTGGTTATATACCCTCTTGGTAAACTAACATAGCTGTGGGAAATCACCATGTTTAATAGGTAAATCAACTATAACTGGGCCATTTTCAATAGCTATATGTTAAATTACCAGAGGGTAAATCCTCATAATGATTTTATTGTTATTTTCCTATCTCTTGGATTGCCGATGCATGCCCTTTGCTTCGTCAGGTTGCCGATGGTCTCGTTCTTTTTTTCTGTCCCTCGGCAGGGGCGAGCGCTACCATTTTATGGAGAGGTGACGGTTGCCATTACCGAGATAATCAAATACATTAGTTATCATTAGTTGATCGTGGCTGTGTATATCTTTTGAGGGGCCCTGACAAAATAGCACATAAATTCCTAAGATGCTATATCTCTAGATCTTTTGATTATGTTTCTCAAATCTCCAAACTGTCGAATTATACCTGCCACGTGGCCGATCTGCGGCTGCGCTTCTTCCTGAACGCGGCAATGGTTGCGATGGTAAAACCACGGTGAATAGGTACCCTCTGCTAAACATACAAAAACTATTGAAAATGACCATAGACATAGTCGATTTACCCATGAAAAATGGTGGTTTTTCATAGTTATGTGACAGTTTACCAGGGAGTAAATCATCAGGCCATTTTTTTCGTAGCTATGTTGGATTACCAAAAGGGTACTTACTGATGCGATTTTCAACCATGAATGCAGGAGGAATAAAATTGTAGGATGAGTCATAGGGATGTTTTTGGCCCGATTGGCAATTTGATTCATTGAATCCCATCAGCGTAGTATCAAACACTTCCCAAATGGAACCCCAAAATGATTTGGGCAAGTACTAAGCCAAAGGTTTCTGATGGAATTTTATTTGTGGCAGAAGGGATGGCCAACAAATATCATCCAAATTATTCCACATTCAAACCATGGCAAATGGCCCTGCAAACTAGTTAACATAAGGCTTCACATCTCCACTTCGTACGCGCTAGTATCCATTGTACATTCGTCAAATCCTAAAGATATTGAATCCGAACGTTTGTTGGTTAATTCCACATGGTTTTTGTTTTGTACGTCCCCATTCTATACCCATCATACACATTTGCTGATGGTTAATTGATGATGTTGGTTGCTTTACAAAAACCCAATTACCCATCACCTGGTCGTACAGTTACTCCTATGTTTGTCTGGCTGGTTTATGTTAAATCCGAATGATTTTGTAATTTCATTCGTGTAAACAACAAGATGCAGCCCACGAACCCGAGTGCTCACACGTATGTTAATGGTACAGATGTCGAAACACATGGATATGCAGTCACGTAGAACACTTTTGTGAAATAGTTAATTTGAACAGTCTTGTGCATTTTTTCCTGTTACCATACCAGTGCACCGTAGACTGTGGTATGGAGGAAGGTGGCGTGCTAAATATGGAGTGTGGAGTGTAGAGTCTGGAGTGTAAAGTGTGGAGTGTAGAGTGTGGATTGTAAAGTGTAAAGTGTGGAGTGTGCAGTGTGGAGTGTGGAGTGTAGAGTGTGGACTGTAGAGTGTGGAGTGTAAAGTGTCAAGTGTAAAGCAAGGAGTGTAAAGTGTCAAGTGTAAAGCAAGGAGTGTAAAGTGTGGAGTGTAAAGTGTAAAGTGTGGAGTGTAGAGTGTGGAGTGCGGAGTGTAGAGTGTAAAGGGTAAAAGTGTGGAGTGTAAAGTGTGGAGTGTAAAGTGTAGAGTGTGGAGTGTCGAGTGTAAAGTGTAGAGTGTAAAGTGTAGAGCGTGGAGGGTGGAGTGTACAGTGTAGAGTGTAGAGTGTGGGGTGTAGAGTGTGAAGGGTGGAGTGTAAAGTTGTGAGTGTAAAGTGTAGAGTGTGAAGTGTAAAGTGTGGAGTGTACAGTTCGGCGTGTAAAGTGTAAAGTGCAGTGTAGAGTGTGGCGTGTGGAGTGCAGAGTGTAGAGTGCAAAGTGTAGAGTGTAAAGTGTGGAGTGTAGAGTGTGGAGTGTGGAGTGTAAGGTGTGGAGTGTAAAGTGTAAAGTGTGGAGTGTAGAGTGTCGAGTGCGGAGTGTAAAGGGTAAAGTGTAGAGTGCCAAGTGTAGAGTGTAAAGTGCAGAGTGGGGAGTGTGGAGTGAAAAGTGTCGAGTGTGGAGTGTACAGTGTAGAGTGTGGAGTGTCTCTTCTGGAGTGTAAAGTGTAAAGTGTTGAGTGTGGAGTGTAAAGTGTAGAGTGTGGAGTGTGGAGTGTGAAGTGTGGAGTGTAGACTGTGGAGTGTAGACTGTGGAGTGTAAAGCGTAGAGTGTAAAATGTAGAGTGTAAAGTGTGGAATGTAAAGTGTGGAGTGTGAAGTGTAAAGGGTGGAGTGTGGAGTGTAGAGTGTGGAGTGTAGAGCACGCACTGCGACACGTCTGAAGTGCTGCGCCTGCCAGGAAAACTGCAACTCATCTTGTGAAAATGACGCAAAATCATTGTGCCTGCAAAACGACTTTCGACATGTTATCAATGTTGGAATGTCACAAAGTGCCGCGCCTCCCACGCAAAACGGCATGACAACCTGCTTTGACACCTTCGAAAAGGAAAGGTTTTGCAGCTTCCCCCGAAAACACACCGCGAGGCCACAGGAAAACCAGAGACTCGAGATCAGACACGTGGGAGCATCAAAACGAGCATTTCGTGCGAGACTTCCTCCAATTTTCACAATTTGCAGCTTGAAAATGGTTGTTTCCTATGAGTTCTCTTATGAATCTATAAATTTGCTACCTCAAAATCGATGTTTCGTGCGAGGCTTCCGTCAAGTTTCATCACATCTCACGAAAGGCCACCCCTGCCACGGAATTTGCACCTTGTCGGCCCTTGCCGCAGCCCTGACAATGCGATTCGCAAAAAACACGCAACACGACACGTCTAAAGTACTGCGCCTGCCATGCAAAATGAAGATGGACACGTCCAAAGTGCTGCGCCAACTACGAAAACTGCAACTCATCTTGCGAAAAGGTCGCGCCACACAAAACGACGACACGTTACAAAACACGTCTGATTGTCACGAAGTGCCACGCTTGCCACGCGAAACGAAGCAACGCCACATGTGAAACCTCCAAAAGTGACCCCTTTTGCAGAACTTACCAGAGGCACGGCCATATGGCCCTCACGCGGACGGTTGCGAACGGTTGCGGGCGGTTGCGAACGGTTGCGGACGGTTGGGCACCGTCGAGCGAACACACCCTCAACTCCCAGACCCCCAGAGTGAAACGGGAACCCTTGCTATACGCATTCGGGATTCGGGAAAAATCGCAACATAGTTTTAATACTGAATCTCACATAGTAACAATTTCACCATTTATCCAATTTTGTTTTTTGGAATTACTATAGTTTTTACCAATTTACCCATTTATCCATTTATCTAAAATTTTACCCATTTATCATATATCTCAATAATAGTCATACCCCAAATTCTGAAAATTCTGTCGCTGACTTCCCGACCCCTCCAGGCCACACATCCAGCCAGAGCCATATTTTTTGTGGTTTAAACCTGCCGTTCTGGTGCTTCATGCACCACCCATCCAGTTGGAAACACCCAACCTTGTTTTCTAAATTATATTAATGTTTGCACCCGATTAAAGAGATGGTACCCTATTGTGAGAAATTTCTTGCTCCTAATTCAGTAACATGCTAATTGTTGGGGGGAGCCTCTATTGTGAGATTTTTCCAGATTTTTTCATTTTTTCCAAATGCTGTATTGCTGATTTGTCTATTTATTATTTTTTTAATT
Source organism: Cladocopium goreaui (assembly GCA_947184155.2). Lineage (NCBI taxonomy): Eukaryota > Dinophyceae > Suessiales > Symbiodiniaceae > Cladocopium > Cladocopium goreaui. Next base: position 1,203,755 of record CAMXCT020001668.1, on the reverse strand, counting down.
TTAGATATTTATATGTTATTTGTATTTAATTATTATTTTGTTATTTTTAGTTTTATTGCATTTTTAATTCTATTTACTATTGTTGCATTTTTTTCACTGCTTCCTTTTTTGTTGTTTTTTTTTGAATTGCTTCCTTTTTCATTAATTAATTACAGTATGAGTGGCTCAGTTACTGAATAATATAATTGTCTGGATGGTACTCTATTGTGAGCACCAACTTTTGGGAGTGAAAAAAAAACAAACCCCTTTCTCCACCTTTCTTTGGGTAAAGCTGGCCCCTTTACTTTAGAAAGCTATATTTGTGTTAAAGCTTTAAAATGCAAGGTTTCCCAAATAATTAGATGCCTTGTTAAACCCTTATTTTAAAAAAAACAGCACCCAGTTAATTTTTCAATGGGATACCTCATGATTGGCACAGTTACTGAAAAATATAATTGTCTGGATGGTACTCTATTGTGAGCACCAACTTTTTGGAGTGAAAAAAACAAAATCCTTTCTCCACCTTTCTTTGGGTAAAGCTAGCCCCTTTACTTTAGAAAGCTATACTTGTGTTAAAGCTTTAAAACGCAAGGTTTCACAAATAATTAGATGCCTTACTAAACCCTTATTTAAAAAAAACAGCATCCAGGCAATTTTTCAAGGGGGTACCTCATGAGTGGCTCAGTTACTGAATAATATAATTGTTTGGATGGTACTCTATTGTGAGCACCAACTTTTTGGAGTGAAAAAAAACAAAACCCTTTCTCCACCTTTCTTTGGGTAAAGCTAGCCCCTTTACTTTAGAAAGCTATACTTGTGTTAAAGCTTTAAAACGCAAGGTTTCACAAATAATTAGATGCCTTACTAAACCCTGATTAAAAAAACAGCACCCAGGCAATTTTTCAAGGGGGTACCTCATGAGTGGCTCAGTTACTGAATAATATAATTGTCTGGATGGTACTCTATTGTGAGCACCAACATTTGGGAGTGAAAAAAAATTACTTTACTTCGTGTGATCCTCACCATGACATTTATGCATTTTCTTACTGGCAAATCTTCTGGCATTCTATCTGACATATCTTCTGACATTCTATTTGACATTCTATCTGGCATATCTTCTGGCATATGATCTGGCATATGATCTGGCATATCTTCTGGCAAATCTTCTGGCATTCTATCTGGCAAATCTTCTGGCATTCTATCTGGCATATCTTCTGGCACTCTATCTGACATATCTTCTGGCATTCTATCTGGCATATCTTCTTGCATATATTCTGACATATCTTCTGGCATTCTATCTGACATATCTTCTGGCATATATTCTGACATATCTTCTGGCATATCTTCTGGCATATCTTCTGGCATATCTTCTGACATATCTATCTGGCATATCTTCTGACATATCTATCTGGCATATCTTCTGGCATATTTTCTGGCATTCTATCTGGCAAATCTTCTGGCATTCTATCTGGCATTCTATCTGGCATTCTATCTGGCATATCTTCTGGCATATTATCTGGCATTCTATCTGGCATATCTTCTGGCATATCTTCTGGCATATCTTCTGACATTCTTTCTGACATTCTTTCTAACTTTCTTCTGCACATTTTTTGTCCCATATCTTCCTACATGAGGTCCGGCAGGGAACACTTGGCGTGGATACTCGCGGTTGAGGTCCGGCAGGGAACACTGGGCGTGGATGGTCGTGGTTGAGGTCCGGCAGGGAACACTGGGGGAGGATGGTCGTGGTTGAGGTCCGGCAGGGAACATTGGGCGTGGATGGTCGTGGTTGAGGTCCGGCAGGGAACACTGGGCGTGGATGGTCGTGGTTGAGGTCCGGCAGAGAACACTGTGGATCGCGGGTCGCAGTTGAGCAAGGACGACGAGGACGACGAGGACGACGAGGAGGACGAGAAGGAGGAGGAGAGGAGGACGAGGCAGGAGGAGGCGGAGGAGGAGGAGGAGAAGGAGGAGGAGGAGAAGGAGGAGAAGGAGGAGGAGGAGGCAACTGACATAAAATCTAACAACCCTCACCTGGCAGGTGGGGAACAAACCCCTTTCTCCACCTTTCTTTGGGTAAAGCTGGCCCCTTTACTTTAGAAAGCTATATTTGTGTTAAAGCTTTAAAATGCAAGGTTTCCCGAATAATTAGATGCCTTACTAAACCCTTATTTAAAAAAAAAAAACAGCATCCAGGCAATTTTTCAAGGGGGTACCTCATGAGTGGCTCAGTTACTGAAAAATATAATTGTTTGGATGGTACTCTATTGTGAGCACCAACTTTTTGGAGTGAAAAAAAAAACAAAACCCTTTCTCCACCTTTCTTTGGGTAAAGCTAGTCCCTTTACTTTAGAAAGCTATACTTGTGTTAAAGCTTTAAAATGCAAGGTTTCCCAAATAATTAGATGCCTTATTGAACCCTTATTGAAAAAAAAGCACCCAGGCAATTTTTCAAGGGGGTACCTCATGAGTGGCTCAGTTACTGAATAATATAATTGTCTGGATGGTACTCTATTGTGAGCACCAACTTTTGGGAGTGAAAAAAAAACAAAACCCTTTCTCCACCTTTCTTTGGGTAAAGCTGGCCCCTTTACTTTAGAAAGCTATATTTGTGTTAAAGCTTTAAAATGCAAGGTTTCCCAAATAATTAGATGCCTTGTTAAACCCTTATTTAAAAAAACAGCATCCAGGCAATTTTTCAATGGGATACCTCATGATTGGCACAGTTACTGAAAAATATAATTGTCTGGATGGTACTCTATTGTGAGCACCAACTTTTTGGAGTGAAAAAAACAAAACTCTTTCTCCACCTTTCTTTGGGCAAAGCTGGTCCTTTTACTTTAGAAAGCTATATTTGTGTTAAAGCTTTAAACTTTAAGCTGCAAGGTTTCCCAAATAATTAGATGCTTGGTTAAACCCTTATTGAAAACCATCACCCAGACAATTTTTCAAGAGGATACCTCATGAGTGGCTCAGTTACTCAATAATATAATTGTTTGGATGGTACTCTATTGTGAGCACCAAATTTTTGGAGTGGGAAAAAAAAACAAAACCCTTTCTCCACCTTTCTTTGGGTAAAGCTAGTCCCTTCCCTTTAGAAAGCTATATTTGTGTTAAAGCTTTAAAATGCAAGGTTTTAGTTTTCCAAATAATTAGATGCCTTACTAAGCCCTTATTTAAAAACAGCACCCAGGCAATTTTTCAAGGGGATACCTCATGATTGGCACAGTTACTGAATAATATAATTGTTTGGATGGTACTCTATTGTGAGCACACACTTTTGGGGGTGAAAAAAACACAACGCTTTCTCCACCTTTCTTTGGGTAAAGCTAGTCCCTTTTCTTTAGAAAGCTATATTTGTGTTAAAGCTTTAAAATGCAAGGTTTCCCAAATAATTAGATGCCTTATTAAACCCTTATTTAAAAAAAAAACAGCACCCAGACAATTTTTCAAGGGGGTACCTCATGAGTGGCTCAGTTACTGAATAATATAATTGTTTGGATGGTACTCTATTGTGAGCACCAACTTTTGGGAGTGAAAAAAAACAAAACCATTGAAAGCAATTAAAAGTAAACTGAAAGTAAATTGAAATTAAATTGAAATCAATTGAAAGCAAAATGAAAGTAAATTAAAATCAATTGAAAGTAAATTGAAATTAATTGAAAGTAAATTGAAATCAGTAAATTGAAATCAATTGAAAGTAAATTGAAATCAATTGAAAGTAAATTAAGAGTAAATTTACATAATTTAAAGATAAATTTAAATCAATTGAAAATAAATTGAAACCAATTAAAAGTAAATTGAAATCAATTGAACGTAAATTAAAAGTAAATTGAAATCCTTACTTAAGTTGATTAACCAACAAATTGTTGGGGGGAGCAGAAAGAAAAGTGCGAGTTATAGAGTATCCTCAAATTGTTTGAGGGGGGGAGGGGGGGGGCCTCACACTAATCAGCAGCGAACATTATATTCAATACACGGTATCCATCCTTTAACTAGTTTTAACCTGAGGATTGTACTATTCTCATAATTCATGATGATTCCCCATCCCTCCAAGAAAAAACCCCAGAAATGCTGGAGTTGCCAGGCGCCTTTTGCGCTTGTCGTTATCGTCGTCCCAATCCGCTTCAAACGTGCAGGAGGCGTAGCTGCCATCGGAATAGGCGGACTCGCAGGCCGAGTAGTCCGAGTTCACGTCCGACATCTCAGCCAACAAGGAACTGGGTGATATCAATATCATGCCGAAAAAATGCCGCAAAAATCAGGTGTAGGCAGGATATGACATCTTAGATGATTTAGATGATATGTACTATGTACCGTATTTATTTTCATATCAACACACTTTTCTATCGTTTTAGGGTTGTTACTATTGAGTTAGAATCTTCACCACCGATCATTGAAATCATGTTGATATCGGTACTGTCAATTAATTATTAATGTTCCTTATTTGGGGTTTTCCTAAAATGGTGGTACCCCAAAATGGATGGTTTATAATGGAAGATCCTATCAAAATGGATGATTTGGGGGTACCCTCATTTTAGGAAACGGTGGGTGATGATGGAGAGGATAGTGTACTTTTGTCATCTGTCAACATTGGATCCTACTGTCATTTCTGAATATTCTCTCCTTCGTTCTTCCCTTTTTCTGTCCAGTTTTTCTTCCTACATACCCATCATCAGACAAATGGCTTTGGGTAAACGAAACGGAGCACACCCTAACCAACTACAACGAAACGTACATGGTCTAGGATGATTAAAGAAGATCATCCTAGCCAGCACATGGTCTTGGAAATTTAACAAGATCCCCCTAGCCACACGAATGGCTTTGGGTAAATGAAACCGAAAACACCCTAACCAAATACTGGCTTAGGCATAACTTGGCGAAACCAAGCCCCTTCACTTCGTTCCTTCGGAGGAGATCGGGGCAGGTGGTGGGAAACCCAAAAGTTCCGGTTGGACGGGATTCGTGCATGCAACTCCTTTGGAGAACACATGCACTACATGCCCTTTCCGCCCTCTGCATTGACTCTTAAGAGCGCACTTTTCTGTGCCAGGGTCAATGTGCCATCTGACTAAAAAGGCAAAGATCATCCTAGCCAAAAAGGCAAGATCATCCTAGCCAGTGCATGGTCTAGGATGATTAAAGAAGATCATCCTAGCCAGCACATGGTCTTGGATGATTTTATAAAGACAGACAACATAGACAACCCTAGCCACACAAATGGCTTTAGGTAACGAAACGTACATGGTCTAGGATGATTAAATAAGATCATCCTAACAAGTACATGGTCTTGGAATTTAACAAAGATAACCCTGGCCACACAAATGGCTTTGGGTAAACGAAACGGAACACACCCTAACCAACTACAACGAAACGTACATGGTCTAGGATGATTAAAGAAGATCATCCTAGCCAGCACATGGTCTTGGAAATTTAACCAGATCCCCCTAGCCACACGAATGGCTTTGGGTAAATGAAACCGAAAACACCCTAGCCAAATACTGGCCTAGGCATAACTTGACGAAACCAAGCCCCTTCACTTCGCCCCTTCCATGCGTCCCAACCCGGCTGCGAGACGCTCGGCGAGCAGCGCGGATATATTTCGAGGATTGCATGGCTGAGCTGGTGAAGACATGCTTCTGAAGGCTTTGGTTAAAATGGCAATAGGTCAAGCAGCGCGGCAGCTGAGACTGCGCGTGAAATTTCCTCAATACAAGGTGGGTCTGTGACTGATATATCGAGATGCAGATGAGCTGCGGCAGAGTTTCTGGACAGGCTGCGGGTGCTTACCCTCGACGTTCAAGGCATCACCCAGAAACTAGCCGCAGCTTCTTGGAAAGGTCCCTGTGCCTTTCGCAACCTGCCCATGTTTCTCTCATAATGCCATTGGCCAAAGTATCTGGCCAAGAACTGGACCACGAACCTTGGGCCATCTTCTTTCATAGATGAATCTTGGAAACAAAAATTGGAATTTGATGAACGAATTTACCAGCAAAGCTGCACTATATTTAACAGAAATGCCAGGCGCTGCCATGACAGCGGGGCGAGCCATTGTTCCTGGGTTGCCGATCAACTCCCAGGACAGACCGTGAAAGGTCGGAGCAGCTCGCCAGCCACAGTGCTTTGGTGGCTCCAACTATTAGGTATGAAGTCTGGATTTTGCCACTGCCAGATCGAAGGGCAGAAGAGCTTGAACCTCCTTGGCAGAGCGGCGATGAAGTTCTAAAGGCTTTAACTCAAACTTCACAGCGCAGCTCTGCAGCTTCTCCACACGACACGTGGCAGTTTTGAAAACCGGGAAGAGCGCAGGCCAGCTGGTAATCGAAAAAGTGGCCCAGAGGATCCGCATGGCTACCGGCCAAGCCTGCACGGATCCTAATTCAAGCTACAGCCGAACATTATTAGAGGCCCTGAATGTAATGAATGCGCCTGCCGCCTGCTCAGTTTCAATTTCCAGCGAAGGCAAGTCAACAAAGCAGACCCTTGTACTCCAGCTTGCAGCGAGCATCCGTGGCAAACATCGTGGTGAGCTTCGATCCCTGGTTGAAAATCTGCTGGCTCTAAAAACAGACAGCGTTAACAGATCATAGTCAAAGGCAGCTTGCATGCCGTCAAACCATGACACTAACAGATCAAGGAGACAAAACATGCACTGCAAAGACGCTAGTTTTGACACCGATCAGCTAGCTCTCGCCACAGCCGCATGTGCCGGCTATCAGTCAAAGGTGCTGGACGGGCAGACAACTTCAAGGCCGGCCAGTGTGAATGGGAGCCATTGGAACGCGTAACATCGAGCAGCTGCAACAAACTGCTGCTCCTGAATCCAAACAAATCAACAGTACACATTCAAGTCCAGCACCTGACCCACATCACAGGGTAATTGCAGAAACAACGCCCCAGCTGCGATCGGCTGACCCAGTTCACATGATGTGGCACATGGCCACATAGCTACTCTAGTGGCTTCTTGCTGGGGCGCTTTACGAATTAGACAAAATAGTTTTGACCTGTGGATTGATGGAACTTTGTCTGCACGAAAACATTATTGCTCTGCAGCAAAATCAAACGTCTTTGGAAAGAACAAGTCCGGTCAGCAGCCTTCATGCCGCAGGTCTCGTTTTTGGATGCAAGAAGGGGGGAAGCAATATTGCTGCCAGTGGCCCCTTGCTCCTCCAAACCGCCAGCTTCCAAGTAGCTGACTGCCAGACGCGGCTACAATGGCGACAACTCAGGCGAGCCCACAAGCGGCTAGATCGAACAAATTGTGCCATCAAGCACACAAGATCTCTACTGCTGGACAAAAGCCAAGCCACTTCCCGACTTACAGCCTCTCAAGCACGCCGGCACCAGCGCCGCATCACGGTCACAAACGTTATCGTTTCACTGCCACCACCTCCTCCTGGCTCCTGGGCCTAACAAGATATTGCCACCATCGAGGGCGTCTCTACTGGTTGGACAAGCCAGCTTGACTTGAGCAGTATCACCATCCACCTCATGCTTCCCCACATTCTCCCACAGAGGGAAACCGGGGAGGTTTCTTGGATTTGGAAATATTACTGGTTGCTGGCCATCTGTGAAACCCTTGCTCCAAATACGCCCCGTGCCCACAACTCACTGTGGTTTGGAACTTGGGTGTTGGTAAAGCGGCAGGTGTGGGAAGCGCCGCGCTTCCCTGTCCTTTGGCCGACATCTGACCCTGGCACCGCCAATCACCCAAGTGCCTTCTGGAGCGCAATACCCGGGCAAGAGTAAACTGCTGCTACCACACCTCAGTCAGAGAGACCCAGGTGACGTGGCTCAGCATTCAGTCCTCCTTCCTTTCAAACGCTTTCCCCTTCACCTTTCATGCAGCTTGACCATTCAAAACAACAGAACTGCCCATCTCTCCTACCCCATGCCCATCTCTCCTACCCCATGGAGAGGATCTGGAGGGGGATTTTGGGGAAAGATCTTGGGGGTACTTCTATGCTGGCCACAAAAGTTGACTGGCCCAACGCACGTGCCATGATCCGTGAGACCATTCAAAACAACAGAACTGCCCTTCTCTCCTACCCCATGAAGAGGATCTGGAGGATGATTTCGGGAAAGAAAAATATGTCTCTGCTGGCCGCAAGTGTTGACTGGCCAAACGCTCGTGCCATGATCCGCGTGGCTCTCAATCCAAAAACTCTTGGTTACCCCTTCCATGCCTCAATATCACTCATGCCTCGTAGGGATAGGCAGGCCAATGCAGCTGCTTAGCCAAGAGGGATTTTTTTCAATGAATCTTGGGTCATGGCAGCGGATCCAGAAACTCAAGGACACCGGGCATGGGAACTGAAGACATCTCCATTCCTTCCAAAACAGTTGCTTGCAGGCCCGATTTTATCGTCCGAAGCTATTTGCCTAGGAGAAAGAAAGGCTTATGACTCTCCGGGCCCCCACTTCATGCCAGCGAGGAGGGGAACTAGACCTCAAGCCGTTGGCGGCACCATTTCAAAAATGTTGCTGGGCGGGCTACCCCATAGCGGGGTCTGCCCAGCCCAAAAAGCAGTGAAAGCTCGCAACTCGCTAACCAAACCTTTGCTCATCCTCCCCCATACCCCGAGGAGAGGACCCCTGGCTCATGCCAGTGGGGATAGAAGCTCAAGCTTCCCTCCTCCCTTGGGGCACACGCTTTTAAACTTTAAACATTTTTTTGTGGCATAGTCAGCCGGCTACCCGATAGTGGGGTCTGCCTGGCAAAATTCATTTCAAGGAGTAAGGCTCTTGACTCTCATGCATTATCCCAAAGACGGCCGCTCAACTTGGGAGCCACCAACGGGCCGGGCAGTCAACATTAGCATGTTCTGGGGCAACCTCTCACTGCAGTCTGCCTGGCCACGAAGGGCAAAAGCCTTCAAGAAAAGCCTTCAAGAAATACCCTACATGACAGACAAACCCCAGACGAACAATCCATAGCTGTCGCGTGGACATAAGTCAGAAACATCTTGAGGACTTTGGGACGTCACAGCTCCGTCCTTCAACATCACGGCCTGTCAGAAATCTTAAGAATCCATCACGCTACCATGCTGCATCTTGGACATTGCTTGTTGCAAAGGGCTGCCTGGGTAAAAACCATCCACCAACAGTCTCCCGGCGTCCCCATGGCATGTCCTCTTTCGCCAGCATTTTTAATACCTTCTCCTTTCCTGATCAAAAACTTCGCGCTCCAACTCCAAGCCAGAAGGTTTAGAGGTCTCAACCTCGCATCCTGCTTTCGGCTCTAACCGGCATCATGGGATGAAGCTGTCCACCCAGATACGCACTGTGTCCACCGCTCTAGACCAAAGGCAGCCTCCACCTTGAAATAAAAGGCAAGATTGCTCCCCTCTGCTCACCGCGAAGCAGCGGACAAGCTGTAAAGGCATCAGCACAAAGGTGGTAGACACACTCCAAACTTCGGATGCTTCTGGGCCTAACACTGGTAGCAGGCATCCAGCACAGGCAAATTGGAAGCCTTTAACATTCCTGAGGCAAAATCATCCCACTTCTTCAGCAATATGATGGCCTTGTCTTGGCCTCCCTTCTGGCCATCGTGGTGCTTCCAAAGCTGCCTCTCAGCAAGGCGTCTTCAGGGCCCAAGCCATGTGTGACTTTTGCCACCAATTCTTCCGTTCTCACCTCAAAAGGAGACTCTCCCAGGCTCCAACCTCGGAGGACAGGGACTCAAGCCCCCCTGCTCCTTTGTGAGAGTTTCCTTTTTCTTTGCTTCTCTCCTCCTCCTCCTCTGCCTGTCTTCCTTTCTTTCTTTCTACCTGCACCAGAGCTCTGTCACCAGGCCTTCAACAAACCAAGAAGCACCTCAGCTCCCCCTACCCTTGCCTCACGGGAGGCCTAGGGAGGAGGTAGCTGAGGTCACCTTTAAACCCAAAAGCTCCGGTCGGACGGGATTCGTGCATGCAACTCCTTTGGAGAACACACACACACACATATATATATATATATCACCCCCATATCCTACATATGATATGTTAACCCAACAATAACCATAACCATAGACCACGCAATAGACGCAGTTCGAACCGGCTTTTGACGTTGTTTAAATGTGACCATATACTGACCCAATATTATAACCATATCTTTACCTAATATCAGCCATATGTTAACCATATATAAACTTATAAACCCAAGTATTAACCACTGTGAACCCTGATGGTCCCAAGAATTCCAAGCTCCCGAGAGGAAAAAAACGAGGAACGTTCGAATTCTGCGAGATGTTGGACGGAGACTTGGTCACCTGCGGGAGATCCGGGAAAGCAAAGCTTTTCATGGCTGCTCAATGGTTTTAATGGTGTTCACATGTGGATTCACATTTTGTTTTTGGCTGTTCATGGTGCTTTTCATGGCTGTTTAATGGATTTTAGTTAATACGTTTTCATGTAGTAAACTCAATGCCATGTACCGTTTGGGGATGGTTGATACAAACCATGATATGGTGACGTTTTACTATTGGGTTTGCTACATGTCGTGGTTTTTGATATGTTTGAATCTCAAATACTTGCATGTCCATCATTTTACCCACTGTTTGGACAAACAATAGCCCAAATCATTGTGATGGCTTCATCATTGGATTGACCAATTAACACTTTACCACTTTAATACAATGACATGACATGACGGTATTTTGCATGAAATGTGGGTCCCAAACTGGGAGAAACCACTATTTCGGGACGATTGTTCAACTTAACCTATGCCGTTCGCCCGAAATTCGGAAATTTGAGGGGAATCAAGCCATTGCATATCATTGAAGGTCAACAAAAACGATCAGCAGCCACTTAGACGAGAACTATGAATGTAGTCGTTGTTGAACAATGTTAACCCTGAATAAAACAGTCTGAATGCTGAGGATCATGTATGATCATCATGATCATGACAAAATCATGCAACACCGATCAGTTGCCATGGGAAATTCTCACATACCATGATATGATATTCCTACATCCAATATTGTGCGCTGATTCGATCATGAGATTGGATTACTTAAACATATTATTATATTAGTGGCTGGAGAGTGGTTTTGATGATGCAAATATGCGTATTAAACCACCATTCAACGATGACATGTTTAACATCGAACTATCTGAGCCATGAACAATTCCCCCTTCATCCCTCCCATATTGTCGTAGATGCTACCCGGTAGGTGATTTAACGTAGCTTTTGAACATGGCCCATAGAAATAGTTGATTTACCTATTAATTCTTCACCATTAGTGACTGCTAATCATCATAAATAATCATGACACAATTACGAACCATCATGAACCATTACTAACCATCATTAACCATTCTTACTTCTTACCAATTTTTACCATATTGCTAACCAACATTTAACCATTACCATTAGCCATTAATGTCAACTCCGGATTAATAAACCATGGTTGATTAATTAGGGGGTACTCCTCCAATAGTCATAATCTAATACTTAAATGGTACCCTTCCAATTAAACAGCCGTTTGGGGTTTATTAATCCACGGTGAATCAATCTACATCCCCAGCAGGGCACCTGGGGCGACTCCTTTGGCGACCTGCCGCGGTCGCTGGGTCTGCGTGGGCGCTCCGACTTCGACTTCGCGTCGCGCTCCGAGCGGGTGGACGGACGCTTTGGGGCCTGGCGAATGGCCAACGCTTCAACCGTTGCAGGGGCACCCCATCAATGGTCCCCAAAAAATGTTGAAATTCCCTGCTAAACCGTGGTTTCTAAGGGGGTGTGCAATATGAACGTGGGAAGGGATTATATTGTGGACGGTTGCGAAATCTTGCACTAGTTGATAGGTAGTTTATCCCATTATCTGAGGGTTTCAACATGTTCCAACCATCCTTTTGGTGGTGCAGGATTTCTTCCATCCACTCTAGAGTTTCCATGATCTCTCTATATCCCAGATTTTTTTGAGATATCATGGGAACATTATGAAATATAATGGGAACTTTTCCCCTCAGGGAAATTGACATAGATGTGGGAAACCCACCATTTGTTTGCTATGTTTGTAGGGAAACCATGGGTTTTCCACATCTATGTTAGTTTACGCCAGGTTGGATGCGATCAAATTTGGCAAACTTTCAAGGATTTGGAGAGATGCTGAAAAAGATGCAGAACAGCGATAGGGGCATGCTACATCTTTAAAGAAGGAAAACTTGATGATTTAAAGCCCTATCTAACGGCCGTTAGATGGCACATTTTTTGGTAAACGCATTAAAGCACAAAGGCTAACACCCATAGAACGCAATAGTACTCGCTACAAATACTCATTTTTTAGTTAAACTGTTTATTTATCATCGTTTGCTCGGTTCAAACATTGTTTTAGTTCCCGTTTCGTCTCAACTTTGCTCGCTAGGAACCCATCAAGATGTTAGCTTGAAGAATTCCCATGCGCCTGCGCCGCCGATGGTTCCATGGAGGGAGGCTTGTCATCGCACATCCTTGGTGAATTGGGGAAGGTTTTTGGTGAGTGGTGCCTACACGTTCATCAAAAAACAGGGACACACACACACATATATATATATACATATATACATATATATATATATACGTATATATATGATTATATATAAAAAATGTATGTATATAAAATTTACATATGCTGTGCGTACACTTCAAAATGTATTGTATTCATTAAGATTGAAAATATAGATGCATGACATGTGTATACGTTCTTTCCCTCAGTAATCACAATTATACGATTTTCCTATCTATTATATAGTCTATATATATATTTTCTCTCTCTCTCTCTATATATATATTTATATTGATATCCGGTATCATATTGACATATGTGCCGGTGCACTTGGGGTGGTGGGTATGACGACGGTGAGTTCACATAAGTTGGGGCTTTGTGGGGGTCCCAAAATCACTAGGGTGAAATATGTTCACTTAGTTCATTGGAACTGCACCTCCAAAGAGATGACATGATATTACATAATATCTTGGTGGTTTCCAGTGTGGAAAAAAACTTCGAATGGTCCCTAAGTCCCTAAGAAATCCCAAATAAATCTTACACATCAGCTTCGGCCAAAACACTCTGCCATCGAAGACGGCTTCGTGGTGGAGTGGATCAGAAAGCCCTGCTGGCTGGGTTCTGATCCTGAGGCGATGAGCCTGGATTGTGGGTGCTTCCAGATTTCTTTTAGGTTCCAAAGGGAGGTGACTTGAACGAAATCCTTACTTACCCTTAAATTCTTAAATATTCATTTAGGTTATATACAAGCTAAAATCAACTGAAAGTAGATTCAAATCAATTCAAATCCTTACTAATCCTTTCATTTTTGAGATTTAAAAGGAGCATCAAGTAAAAGATTGGCATCGATTGAATTCTTAAGTTGAGCGTCCTGACCATCCCCAGACATCCCCAGACCAAAGCCCCGAAGCCCAAGGTGCTGGGCTCGTCATCCTCGTCGTCCTGCATGCTCTTCGAGGCACCAAAGGCGCCCGAGCCTGGACCAAGTTGGGGATGTCATGGGAAAATCGTTGCTTTTCCCATGGAAAACGACCCCAAAAACCATGGGAAAAACATGGAAAAACATAGAAGACCATGGGAAAACCATGAGAAAATCAATGGTGAACATTTCTCGCTGGGAAAATCATCCATACATGGACGTACATGTAGCAGGGACCCTCTGGTCGACCGACATAGCTATGAATAAATCATCAAGAAACGGACCATTTTGCATAGATATGTTAAATTTCCAGAGGGTAGCCAAGGAAACGGTAGAATTTCCCACCAAGACTCTCGATTTTGAGCCAGAAAATGAAGAGGTTCGGCAATGAGAATTGGATTTGAAGAAACGCATTGTGATTATAATATATTATAATGCGATTTGAATCAGCAAATTTCTGGGACACGAATCAACTAACCTCCGTCTGAATCCAGCAGGGAAAGGCCAGCGCGGTGAAGAACGGGATTCCCAGCTCATGGACTATGATCCATACATACTCCATACATGCCCCATACTATTGTTGGATAAAACATGCTACAACCAAATCAATGAAGGTTAGATCCTATTAAATACCTACAGTTATGGCCATTTACCAGATATAAGTACTTATAACCCCATTTATAGAATGTATAATCCCATTTATAACCACTTATAACTGGTAAATGGCCATAACTGTAGTCATCAAACATTTGAGGGAACCGTGTTCAAAAAGTCCTTCACAACTTCCGCGGCACCTTTTTCTTCGTCGGTGCATTCGGACACGGTCTCCATAGTCTTCAGGGCTTGAAGGCGCTGATTGGCGTTCAACAGCTCTGCCTGAAGCACTAGTGAGGCTCCGGGGTGAGACCGGGGAGACTTGATGAATGTCTTCAGTGCTGGTGAATCTCAAACCGGGAATAATAATTATTTAAAAAATATTGTATTTTTCCATTGCTGAGAATTGACACTGATCCCCAAAAAGCATACCTTTCGAAGAAACAAAGAAGAGAATTTTCGTGTATTTGTGTGTCCTCAGCGTCAAACCCACGAAGCGTGGCAAACAAACTGGTAGAATGCGGATCAATGCGCTTCTATCAAACGAAATCATCCACAAGGATCAAACTCCTGAAAATGACCTCAACAGCCCAGTCAAAATTTAAAAACGGTTGGCAAATATAAGTATATATATATAATATATATATATATATGTATATGTACATATATGTATATATATATATATAAACTTTAAACAGTTACAGTATTCGTTTTTGTATATATAATTGTAAATGTTGATTAGCGGGTACATATCTCTGTTGCAAGGTGGCTGTAAAATTCATGGACAATTCATGAGACTTGCAGGTCTGAAATGCCCCAAAACTAAGCAACACAGAATTTTGGCCGCACACAGGACGTCATGCAGGATCTTTGAATCTTCGAGTGGGCGCAAAGCTTGCGCAAAAGTCAGACATGTTATTATATATCATTGGGTGTCACTAATTATAGCTGTTGGATGCTGTTGCTAAATTATCCCCATTAAAACGCAGCGAAACCTAAAACCTGCACACCAAGACACCCCCAGGGCCATCCTCTGTTCCTGGCGGGTAGCAAAGGGTGAGCGCCGTGGCCCCGGCATGCAAAAGCGCAGTTGTAGGGGTCGGGTGAAAGCCCGGACGCCTAGATTACAAACTGTATCCTGCGTGTCAATCAAGTCGATCAGGTTCATTTGATGCAAACCCCCGACGGGAAGGCCTTCTCACCCAGGAAACCATGCGTACCCAGAGAACAAGAAGAACAAGAAGAACAAGAAGAACAAGAAGAACACCTGCACCCACCAGCACCACCAGCACCACCACCACCACGACCACCACCACCACCACGACCACCACGACCACCACGACCACCACCACCACCAGCAGCAGCAGCACCAGCAGCAGCACCAGTAGCACCAGCACCAGCAAGAACAGCACCAGCAAGAACAGCACCAGCAGCAGCAAGAACAACAACCGCAACAGCATACACATACAGCAATCATTCGATTTCCCTACTCGGCATCAAAATACTCAAATGGGTCATCCACCAACGTTTAACCCCTTAAGTTCTCCCCAGTGGTTGCAAGTAAATGTGATTTTGCTTCTCACCTGCACCACTGCTGACCCCTGGGCTATCTAGATGGCAGACCGTTGGATCGCTTCCCAACAAAAATCTACTAATTCAGTGTGATAGGTGAATAATGCGGCAAACCCAATGCCATAAAACATCCCCAAAGTTGCCTTCCATGGGGAGTAAAAACAGTCCCAGATGGTAGCTTTATGGCATTGGGTTTGCCGCGATAAAACCAATGGTTCACCAGTTTACCTGTCCCAATTTCTAGTGCATCTCATTTTTGTTTGCGTTTCTTCACCAACATCCTCCAGTCAGATTGCCTAGAAATCTCCGTCTTGGTGGATTGTCTGCTCTGATTATCCTGTTATCTTCTTTTTTTCATTGCGAAACAATATAGCATCCCCCAGCAAACTTGACAGCTGAACATTCCAAGACAGTAACCACTATCAACAAGAATTTGCCGAAGCCGATGATCGTTGCACATCCAAAGAAAAATACATGTGTCATATATACGTATGTATAAGTCAAATATGAATTTATGAAAATATAAATATATAATTTGCATAGTAAACCCAAGGTTGGTGATAGACGGCGAAAAGAGTGTTTTACCATACAGGCAAACTTAAAAAAAAGTACATTACTTTACTTCATGTGATCCCCACCATGACATTTATCGATTTGTTACTGGCAAACCTTCTGGCATTCTATCTGACATTTCTTCTGGCTTCGATCTGGCATTCTATCTGGCATATCTTCTGGCATTCTACCTGGCATATCTTCTGGCATATGTTCTGGCATGTCTTCTGGCATTCTATCTGGCATTCTATCTGGCATATCTTCTGGCATATCTTCTGGCATTTTATCTGGCATTCTATCTGGCAAATCTTCTGGCATTCTATCTGGCATTCTATCTGGCATATCTGCTAACATTCTATCTGGCATATCTTCTGGCAATCTACCTGGCAAATCTTCTGGCGTTCTCTCTGGCATACCTTCTGGCATTCTATCTGGCCTATCTTCTAACATTTTATTTGGCATATCTTCTGGCATTCTATCTGGCATATCTCATGGCATTTTATCTGGCATATCTTCTGGCATTCTATCTGACATTCTATCTGGCATTCTATCTGGCCGTTGAGGTCCAGCGGTGCACACTGAGCCGGGCAGGTCCCAGGTTGAGGTCCAGCGGTGCACACTGAGCTGGGAAGGTCCCAGGTTGAGGTCCAGCAGTGCACACTGAGCTGGGAAGGTCCCAGGTTGAGGTCCAGCAGTGCACACTGAGCTGGGAAGGTCCGAGGTTGAGGTCCAGCGGTGCACACTGAGCTGGGAAGGTCCCAGGTTGAGGTCCAGCAGTGCACACTGAGCTGGGAAGGTCCCAGGTTGAGGTCCAGCAGTGCGCACTGAGCTGGGAAGGTCCCATGTTGAGGTCCAGCGGTGCACACTGAGCTGGGAAGTTGGCAAAGAGCTTGGCGAAGAGAGTTGGCAAAGAGCTTGGCAAAGAGTTGGCAAGGCGGAATGCAGGTGGAAGTTGATGCAAACATGGTCGAGGAGAAACTGGAGGAGGAGGAGGAGGCGAGGAGGAGGAGGAGAAGGAAGAGGAGAAGAGCTAGCCGAGGAGGAGAAGAACAACTCTGATAAAATCTAACAACCCTCACCTGGCAGGTGGGGAATAATAACCCATGAACAAGAAATTACATCACCCCAAAACAAAAAACGTCACCACTCCAACCCAAGCTGTCAAAGGCAAGGAAGTTCACTCACGAGTAGCGAGGAAGGGAACCAGCCTTAAGGAACCCTACAGAAAAAAAACAGAAAAATCAAATACAGTATATTGATTGATTATATTCCAAAAATCACCATTCATGTGAGTTGATTATGCAAGTCATGATAAATAACTATTCCATTAGTGTGACTTAACTATATCCCAGTCATTTGCATGATATAACAATCAGTATCTCATTGATGTTAGTTCACAGAAAAAACATTGCCATTCATGTTGGCTAAATGTCCCAGTCATGAAAGTATCCTACCGTGGATGGTTGCAAAATCCTGCAGCACTTGATAAGTGGTTTATCCCATTACTTATGGGGTTTCATCCTTTTGCTGGTGCAGGATTGCGCAACCATCCAAGCTGGTACAAGAATGGATGAAACGACGACAAGACCGGCCTCACAGACTTGCAAGAGACGCGTCATCTCCAGCTGCGTCGCCTTCAAGAGCTCCTAAGCGAGTCTGAGCAATGGCCATAGCCATGGCAAATCCCATTGGAAAATAATGGTAATGCCCTAATATATATATGTTTAATATATACATATATACCGTATATACATATATACCTGGATCTTCAAACGCCAAATTTAATATAGTTTGACCCTGTTGGTTGTTTACCAATAATGGTCGAAGCCGCCTAGTTTTTTGGGGATCGTCATCAAAAACTGAAACGCTCAAAATCCATGGAAATTGGATAATTTTGAATGTTTCATCATATTTTCCTCCCCTCTCCCGCGCATGTAAGTAGCAATTTTTGAGGCTGCCAGAGTAGTGCATTGGAGGGCCATTGGAGTTGGGTATGCAGGTCTGACTCCCCAACCCCGCTTACTTTTTCTGCCCAAAGCACTTTGGCACAGAATCTGCAAAAAAATCCGCAAAACCCCTGCAAAAACCCGCAAACGCCCGCAAATCCAGAAAACTGGGTTTTTGGCTTTTGTTTACACATAGTAGCTAGTTCTGTAGTAGTTTTTGCAAGGCATGGCGATAAACAGTAGTCAGTATAGGAGTCAGAAATCGCACCCACGTAAACAAGCAGGAGTGACCTGGATTTAAGGTAGAAAGGCCAGATGCATTGCCTATTTTCTTCGCATATCGCCTAGTTTTCATCAAGTTCGTACGTGTTTTTTTGTGAAACACCTGTTTCCGGAGAACCGACCAAACAAAATAGTACCGATACAAATGACCACAATATTTTGGAAGTATGAATTTCAAGGTATATAGTATATATCCTGTAATTGTCATTTCTGTTTCGTATTTATTTTGGGTTGGACTTTTCGTGAGTTATCGACTCATAGCCGATACATAGAGTAAATTCACCAATTTTCTGAATCTTTTGGGGGGGTTGCAAATTAGTTGTAACTGGCAGCTCATGGTTAATTAAAATATATTAGAAGCTATTATAAATAACAAGTATAACCAGGATCAAGTTCACATTTTATGAGCTATGAATTCTAAGTATCCATGGCGGCAAGTTGCAATCGCAATAATATTTAGGAGTCTTTTGAGGCGTCTTTGGATGTATGTTGATCAAGTGGCAATTGGATTGCCTGATTTCGCCATGCAAATGCTGGAATCTGATGGTAGTTGGTATTTTCCGCACCCTAACTCCGACCTCGATTCATATCACTCCTTTGTCATCCTATATCCTTCTTTTGTCCACCAACCATAAAGCCAACATCAACTAGCCATCAACAAAGTATATTATTTATATTATTATATAACATCAACCAGCCAGCAAAAAAAACAACAGCGCCAATTTACATAAGCTTTAACAACCATAAAAACCTATGGCCATCCACAAAAATGTCCAACCATGAACCCCACCTCCATCTGGCCATAGGGAATCATCTTCTTCGCTGACACCACTGGCTTAGCCAGGTGGTCCTGATCGAGGACCCGTTGTGGCTAGCAGGTGGATCTACTTGAAGCGAATAGTTTCTTTCCGAGAACGTCGTGATTTCGGAGGTGGTAAGGCAAAATATCCATCTACTGTCCTGAAACGTTTAGAATGTCGGACTGTTCCGTCATTGTTTTTTTCCCCGAGAATGCACGAAAACAATTTGCTCTACCTCATCAACTGTACCTGTGACACTAGCGCGTCCTTCTTTCCAATGGATCAATCATCCACTACGCACAAGCAAGTCTTATTCTATGTGCAGGATGGGGCCCCCCAGTTATAAGTTGGTTTATAAACCAATATAACCTCCATTAACTATAGTTATATCTACCATAAACCATAGCTAAGCCACTTATAAGGCTTAGCTATCTTGGGGGCCCCATCCTGTACCTATCGTTCACATTTGTCAACTGCATTTATTATGGGTGTGAAAAGGGAAACGGCTTTTGCTGGCGGCATTCCAAAGCAACATCTGGTATTCCAACCTAGCGACTTCGCCATGATAACATCAAAGTGACCATGGTTCCAGTAAGATTCTTAGGAAAGGCCTCCCCTAGGTCCTTCTTCACAATTCGAACAATTCCCAGTGAGATGGATCACTGTGGTTGATTGCTTCAGTTGGAATCTTATGCGCACCCATGCCCTTATCCTGGCAAAACAAATGGACAAATCATGAAAAATATACGGGGGTTCTTCAAATGCGGGGATCCCCCCAAAACCATGGGTGTCAATTCCCAAATGATCATGCATATACACATAAGGGTCCTTTGATATCGGTTCCCCCCATTACAACATGCGCAACCCAGGCCCAAAGGCGAACCTGAGATTCGGCGCCGGATTCCCGCGGGCCCAGCCGAGCGGTGGTTTTAAAGTGTTCTTTGACCTGCAGGGAGATGATGTCGATATTGCCTGTGGCAAGCCCCTCTGAAAAAAAAAACTAAGAAAATTCGGATGTTGGTTTAATAGGGTTTAATTAATTGCCACTGAACCTGCCACATTGGTTTCTGAGCTCAAAAATCATCAAAGATACAAATGTGCGTGCTGAAAAAAAACACACAGTAAAACTCACCGTCTGCACTGGCGCCCGCCGGGGGTGCACTTGAGCAGGGCGGCGAGGGAAAGGAAGATGTTCAACCCCGCAGAAAATGGCCCAAATGGTGGTGGAGATTCCCTACTTTGGATGGGGGAATTGAGCCTTCCTTGGGGCAATCATTCATGTAAACAAACCATCATGCTTGGCGTAAATCATCCTACGACTGGTTCACCTGTTACAGACAGGGACATTCCCAGCAGCCAATTGAAAACAATGGCATGCGAGCACCCGCATTTTTGACCAAATAGTAGGAATATTAAATGCATTTCAAAGCTGGCTGTGGTTGGATCTTCTCAAATCTTCCTGTCTTTGCAACTTGTCCCAAAACTGGTTGGTTGTGTCTTTCAACCTCCACACATTTGAAAATCAACCGGGATCATCATACAGGGCTGAGAATCAAGTATACATAGCACCAAACAGAATAATATTGTCCGGCTCGCAAGGACCATTAAATGTTGGACTTGAGGCTCCAAAAGTTTGCTTTCACACCCAGGTTTTCTCATAAGAGATTATTTGCCATCAATCCCGAAATGGCAATTTACAAGCAGAAATTAAATCTTAAATCTTCTAGGGAATTTTGTGATTTGTTGTTAATTTCAGAGCATTTACTTTTGTGCCTTGATTGTCCAAGAGATACTTGGAACTGACAAGTGACGGAAATATATCATGGGATACCCAACACACACAATGCCTATAAGCTTCATGTATTGGCCTATTTGCAATTGCCCCAAAAATGAACAATGTGTAGGTGCACTTTCCCATGACATGAACACATAGGATGGACTGTTTACTTTTTTCGTTGGGTTTTTAGGCCTTTGATTACAACTTAATCGCCCAGTGATGGCCCATCAAAAAACGCACTCACAGGAAAGAGGGCAATTTCTTCAACGCAATTATGTTGGCAACACTCAAGCAGCAAGCTTCGCTGCAGATCGCAGAAACCAGTTCAACATCAGCCGGAAAACATCGACAAGATTTCACCCGGAGCCAAATCATAGTTGATTCAAACATGTTTATGTAACAAAATACTCACGTCCACCTTTCTTTTTGATGAGAAAGTTCGTTGATATGCGGTGGTTTTGTGTTATGCTCTTGGACTGGATGCGCATCCCAGATAGTAATTGGGTTACAACCCTTAAATGAATGTTTTTTTTAATACATATCAGAAACATAGTATGTGTATATATATATATACCCGTTTTTAAGTGGGGTTGTGCTATCCTTATCACCCACTTAGCTTAGTTACCATATTTTACCATGCCTGGAACATACCACAAATTTGGCTATCAGGATCAAAATCTTTCCGACTGCCGCCTCAGGTTTCAGACATTGAGGTATTTACCGTCTGGCGCCGCGCGCTTGTGCAATGAATGGTGGTGTGGTTCTGGGAAGATATTTCAAATCATTCTTGCGGAACTAATTAGTCGAATTAATAGGATTCTATCTAAACCTAAGTGGGAGAATAGACTTGTTTAATATGATGCGAATGTACCCAAATTATAACGCATGTAACATATGAAGCATATGCTATGTTCATGCGCACATCAAACACATATGCTGCATACTGCATACGTCTATTTTTTGCGCACGTGTGCGCATGGGAGTGCGACGCATATGAAGATACAAACAGGTGAAGGTGAGAAGAAACTGCTTGCGGCAACACCAAGCAGCCGTAACCTGATCGGTGATTAGTGGTTTCAACAGTTTCTGCCTGGATCCCGTCCCCAAAATCGGAAGGTCATTAGGAAATATGATCCCGCATGTCGTTTTAAAAAAGTTCATTAAACGACCGGGTGACCCCACAAGGCAACTTCTTCCAATAATGAGCACCAAATTTTGTAGCGGGGACGGGGAAAGAAGGAAAGACAAAGGAGGCTGTGGAGGATCGAGAAGAAAAACAAAATTGTGTGTGACAAAGTTGTATGTGAAAGATGGTGTGTGACAAAGAAAGATGGTGTGTGTGTGTGTGACAAAGTTGTGCGTGAAAGGGAGCGCGTGACAAAGTTGTGTGTAAAAAATGGTGTTGGACAAAGTGGTGTGTGAAAGATGGTGTGGCGAAAGATGGTGTGTGACAAAGCTGTGTGTGTGTGAAAGATGGTGTGGTGAAAGATGGTGTGTGACAAAGTTATGTGTGAAAGATGATGGGTGACAAAGTGGTGTGTGAAAGATGGTGTGTGACAAAGTGGTGTGTGAAAGATGGTTTGTGACAAAGTGGTGTGTGAAAGACGGTGGGTGACAAAGTGGTGTGTGAAAGATGGTGTGTGACATAGTGGCGTGTGAAAGAAAGTGTGTCAAAGCTGGTGTGTGACGACGTTGTGTGTGAAAGCTGGTGTGGTGAAAGATGGTGTGTGAAAGATGGTGCGGTGAGAGATGGTGTGTGACAAAGTGGTGTGTGAAGGATGGTGTGGTGAAAGATGGTGTGAGACACAGTGGTGTGTGACAAAGTGGTGTGTGAAAGATGGTGGGTGTCAAAGATGGTGTGTGACAAAGTTGGGTGTAAAAGATGGTGTGGGAAAGATGGTGTGTGAAAGATGGTGTGTTACAAAGATGGTGTGTCAAAGATGGTGGGTCCAAGCGCACCACCAGAGCCAGCCCAGTGCCATAAGTGCCACAACTGCCCACGCCTGCCACGCAAAGTGCCATGGCGTCCAGCGCGAGCCAGCCCAGTGCCATAAGTGCCACACCTGCCACGCAAAACGAAGGTGGATGTCGCCAAGTGCCACGCCTGCCACGTGAAACGAAGGTTGGCGCCATGTGCCACATCTGCCACGCAAAGTGCCGCGGCGTCACCGGCGACTAATGCCCCAAGCGCGCCACCAGAGCCAGCCCAGTGCCATAAGTGCTACGCCTATACGCAAAGTGCCACGGCGTCACCGGCGACTAATCCCGCCCCAAGCGCGCCACCAGATTCAGCCCAGTGCCATAAGCGCCTGCCACGCAAAACGACGGTAGATGGCGCCATGTGCCACGCCTGCCACGTGAAACGAAGGTTGGCGCCATGTACCACGTCTGCCACGCAAAGTGCCGCGGCGTCACCGGCGACTAAGCGCGCCACCAGAGCCAGCCCAGTGCCATAAGTGCCACGCCTGCCACGCAAAACGAAGATGGATGTCACCAAGTGCCTGGTGTGTGACAAAGTAGGTGTGTGACAAAGTGGTGCGTGACAAAGTTGTGTGTGAAAGATGGTGTGAAAGATGGTGTGAAAAATGGTGTGTGACAAAGATGTGTGTGAAAGATGGTGTGTGACAAAGTGGTGTGTGAAGGATGGTGTGGTGAAAAATGGTGTGAGACAAAGTGGTGTGTGACAAAGTGGTGTGTGAAAGATGGTGGGTGTGAAAGATGGTGGGTGTCAAAGATGATGGGTGACAAAGTGGTGTGTGAAAGACGGCGGGTGACAAAGTGGTGTGTGAAAGATGGTGTGTGACAAAGTGACAAAGAGGTGTGTGAAAGATGGATCGTGACAAAGTGGTGTGTGAAAGATGCTGTGTGACAAAGTGGTGTGTGAAAGATGGTGGGTGACAAAGTGGTGTGTGAAAGATGGTTTGTGACAAAGTGGTGTGTGAAAGATGGTGGGTGACAAAGTGGAGGAGGAGGAGGAGGAGGAGGAGCGGGGTGGTACAGAATCAAAAACAAGAACCGCACACAAAGATGTGGGGAAACAAGTTGGATGACGGGGGCATATCCGAGGGAAATTTAGAAGTCAAACTTCCGGCAATATGGACTGTGGACTAATGGAAAAGCAGATGTGGAAAGAGCCAGAGAAGAGAAGAGAAGAGAAGCGAAGAGAAGAGCAGAGAAGAGAAGAGAAGAGAAGATCAGAGAAGAGAAAAAAGTCAGAGGAAAGAAGATGCAGGTACGCGAAAAGGGTTTTCCAATGATTTGTGGCTCCGGAGGGTCGAAAAGTAGGCTCGCGAAAGCGGCGGGTGCGGAGCCATCTGGCCAAATGAGAGATGAAAATTGCACGCCGTTGTGGGGCGAAGCACATGTCCAAGTCAGAACGTGCAAAGCACACCATTCTCGGAGCACTTTTGGAAGTTGAGATGATGAAAAAGTGCGCGCTGGTGTGGCACGAAGCACTTGTCGAAGTCAAAATGTACAAAGCACAATTCTGGGAGCACCTTGGGAAGTTGAGATGATGAAAAAGTGCAAGCCGTTGTGGCGCCAAGCACATGTCGAAGTCAAAACGTGCAAAGCACACCATTCTCGGTGCTTTTTTGGAAGTTGAGATGATGAAAAAGTGCATGCCGTTGTGGCGCGAAGCACATGTCCAAGTCAAAATGAACAAAACAATCTTCGTCCGAATAAGAGGGGGAGCCTGAGCAGCCTCATTCTCTATAGAAAACTACCGGTTCGCTAAAACCATCTAGAAAATGCCTTAGAATCTTCTAGAAAATGCCTCAGCCATTTTTTGAAGAGTGGGGTACTCGGAGCCACTATCGGACACATTTTCTATAAAGCAAAAATATCGAACTTTTTTGTTTTTTATGGATCAAAAAATCTAGAAAATGACATATTTAAAGAAACAACCCGAACATTTGTTCCCCACCTGCCAGGTGAGGGTTGTTAGATTTTATGTCAGTTGCCTCCTCCTCCTCCTTCTCCTCCTTCTCCTCCTCCTTCTCCTCCTCCTTCTCCTCCTCCTCCGCCTCCTCCTGCCTCGTCCTCCTCTCCTCCTCCTCCTCGTCGTCCTCGTCGTCCTTGCTCAACTGCGACAAGCGATCCACAGTGTTCTCTGCCGGACCTCAACCACGACCATCCACGCCCAGTGTTCCCTGCCGGACCTCAACCACGACCAGCCACGCCCAGTGTTCCCTGCCGGACCTCAACCACGACCATCCATGCCGGACCTCAACCACGACCATCCACGCCCAGTGTTCCCTGCCAGACCTCAACTGCGAGTATCCACGCCAAGTGTTCCCTGCCGGACCTCATGTAGGAATGTCAGATAGACTGCCAGATAGAATGCCAGATAGAATGTCAGATAGGATGCCAGATAGAATGCCAGATAGAATGCCAGATAGAATGTCAGAATGCCAGATAGAATGCCAGATAGAATGTCAGATAGGATGCCAGATAGAATGCCAGAATGCCAGAATGCCAGAATGCCAGATGCCAGAATGTCAGATAGGATGCCAGATAGAATGCCAGATAGAATGCCAGAAAGAATGCCATGCCAGATAGAATGCCAGATAGACTGCCAGATAGAATGTCAGATAGAATGTCAGATATAATGCCAGATAGAATGCCAACATATATGCCAGAATATATGTCAGATAGAATGCCAAAATATATGTCAGATATAATGCCAGATAGAATGCCAGAATATATGCCAGAATATATGTCAGATAGAATGCCAGAATATATGTCAGAATAAATGACAGGTAGAATGCCAGAATATATGTCAGATGAAATGTCAGAAAATATGTCAGATAGAATGCCAGATAGACTGCCAGATAGAATGCCAGGTGGAACGTCAGGATATATGCCAGATAGAATGCCAGAATATATGCCAGAATATATGCCAGATAGGATGTCAGAATATATTAAATATATGTCCAAATATACGTCCTGACATGTCATGGTGGGGATCACACGAAGTAGAGTATTTTGTCATTTTTTGTCCAGTAAATGCCACGAAAATGAGGAGACAGAAAACATGCCTAGAAAATCTGTGGGATTATGTTCAGAATTTATCTCCAAAAAATGCCAAACAATAGGAGACAAATAGCATATCTAGAAAATGTTGGTTTATGTATATATATATATATCTCTCTCTCTAATGTCTAGGAAATGAGATCTTCTGTCTACAAAATGATGTTGCAAAGAAATGCAAATACCACGTGTGAGGTGACCACTGCAACCATTGCAAACACTCCAAAAATAACAACTCCAACCACCTTTCGGTCCATCAGTGGGTTCCATGCATCACAACAACTCACCTCTCGTAAGTGTCCTATCCTGGAAACTTCCGCCACCACCTTCTGCGGTACTCCTGCTACTGGACACCTCCATATTGGTAAGAACGATGATTTCATGCAAATGTTTCCTTAAGTCCAGTCATTCAAAAATAGATATTGAAACCACAAGCAAGATGTCACTACCACTGCTTGTGCCATTGCTTTTACCACTGCCACTGCTTCTGCTGCTGTTAATGGTGCTGCTGACGCTGCTGCTGGTGCTGCTGATGCTGCTGGGGCTGCTACGGTAGCTGGTATTGCTGTCACTGCTGCTGCTACTGCTACTGATGCTGCTCCTTTTGCTTGCACTGCCACTGTTGCTTCTTCTCCAATTTTGTTGCTTTTACCGGTTGCAATACGAATCCCGGCTCCCGGCATTGTTTTGTACCATTACTGCCATGGCTGCCGCTGTTGCTAATTTGGAAAAATGATGACCGCATGGTACCGCACATATATTTGTGAAGGTCTGCCCCAAACCCCTGTAAAACGAAGGCGGCCCTTTGTATGCAACGAAGAACAAATAGGGGAATCAGATTTTTGGAGGTCGCCAAAACTGCAAGAGTAATGTCGCTTTGGTGTTTTTTTGCAAGTTATACATATGTGAAATATTTCATGAATAAGCCGTACCCAGTGCCCATACACAAATAGAGGGGTGTAGATTGGCAAGTGGCGCTAGCACTAGTCATCGTCGTCCTGGTGGTGGTGCTGGTGCTTTGCTGGTGCTGACAAAACACATGCCTGCAGCAAGCTTGTCGTGAATTTTGCCCGTTTCTTGCTTTCGTTTTGGCTTCGTTCCAGAACGACCAGAAGGGAAAACGAAAGCGCCAATGAAAAATGCAAAAAGGATGGAGAAGAATTTGCAGCCGGAAAGAACACGACACGAGGAAAAGCAGATGCTTGACAATATATGCAACGGGAGGAAACAAAAATCGAGATCAACAGAAAGAAACGAAGGCGGAAAGGAAGCTGACAGAAACCGGCGCAGGAAAGGTATAAAAGCAAGAAGGAAGGAAACCAAGGAAGACAAGGGAACACATGTAAGGACCAAACAATAATAGCTCCATGATCATTCTGGGCGTTCGCTGCTCAATTGAAATCTATCAAGGAACCATAGTTGTAAGGTTAACCGGTTAACCTTCGTTAGATAGGGCAGTCTTCGTTTTTGCAGGTTTAATAAAGTTTTCACCTACATTCCATTCCAAGACATATTTCCCATTTAGACCTTTTTGCCGGTATCTCATTTGGTGGTACGGTATCTCATTTGCTGGTATCTCACAAACGGAATCATTCTATTTGTCTGAAAGCGGGATGAGATCTGCGCAAGCAGCCCCGCAAAATCACCCAAAACTGCAAAAGCTTTTTGATATTTAACTACTATGGTTAAGGCATTGCAATTTCAAACTGGTAGGCCATTGGGTGCTGAGCTGATGGAATACCACAGTGCTAGATGGTGGTTCCAACCTCCCTACTTGATTACATGTATGAAAAATAACATGTTACCAAAAAGTGCCGTGTTCAACAGGAAACCAATCTTCCAACCCACGTTTTGTCCATGCCGTTGTGGCAAGCCGCGTGCTAAACTGTTTTTTTTGCAATAGGTATGGTTCATAAAATCTTGGTTGAAACCACCGTGTTTGGGCACGTGTCCCACTTAGAAGCGGGAACAAACTTTCACTGCACATATCACATACAGAACTGGATAGTGGGTATTCCATTTAATTCACGAATCATCCGAATGCTAGACTATCAAGCTGGGTGATTCTTTACAATATTCTACACTACTATGTGGTTGGGAAACTCTAAATCCTCCTTGGCCCCCCATGAAAAAGGAAGGGAAGATAGGTAAATAGATGAAAATAATGAAAATAGAGGACAGGAATCTCTTTCAGAACTGAGAACCGCTCCCTCCTAAACGGACAGAGCTGCCAAGACCGAGGACCGTCCAATAGCCGCGGTTCCGCCAGAATTCCACAGGCCCAGGGCCACCTGTTGTTGAAACTTCAACTCTTCTGCGGGATCCAAACGGAAGACCTTCATGTGTTCCGCCTGGCTCCTGTCACAAGACCCTGGGATTTGAAACGTGGTGATTGAAATGTGGGAAGCTGCCGGTGAACCATAGGAACAACGTGTGGAAGACGATGTTCAAACCAAACATGAGGGGAAAACTTGGAAAGCATGCTAGTACATTACATGGGAAGAGAGCGGAAAGATTGAGGAGAAATGAACATATGAACGCCCACAGATGCTCTCTTTTTGGGAATAGCCAAGATATGTTAAGATATGAACCAACAACCGAATGTAAATTTTATTCGAAGCGAAGTGTCAATCTGCCAAGCACGGAAAGCAACCAATTGCAAGAAATTTCCAACACGTTTCACTAAATCCAAGAATGGGACGCGTGGCAAGAACTCATCAAAATGGCAATCATGAAATCACAACATCTATATTTGTTTTTTCTTGCATTTGTTGCAGATATATGTATATATATATAATATATACATACATATATATATATATATATTTGTCCAATAGATGGGTTCGCGGCTTCCTCTAAGAACAGCAGTGCGGTTTTTCCACAGACAAAGCTTCATTTTTTTAACGTTTGTAATCTAAAAGGACATGCAAAACGTTGTGTTTTTCTGCGCTTTTCATTGGTTTCTTTGGTTTTAACCAGTGGTTGCCGGTAGTCGCGTTTTTGCCGCTTGGGATCATGCTGCTACTTCCTTGGGTCTGGGCCACCGCAATATCCGATTGATGCTTGGAATTTTTGGCATCAATATATCCAGCTTGCGACGCAGAAGATTGATGGATGTTCCAGGCTTGCACATGTATAAATCCTGATTGGTTACTAGTTAGATGGTTCCTCCATGCCTCCATGTTCCTCCCAAAAACATAAAATCTCCCACGAAAACTCCAAAACCCTGCAATATCCGATGAAACAACCTTGGGTTTTAGTATGTCCTGGCAACCAGTTTCTCCGACTTGGACTTGCTCCTGGCACGCTTGGCTGCTGGGTGCCCATGCCATTCAAAAAAAAATCGCGACCGTTGTCATCCAACATGGCTGGAAAATCTCCATTGATGGTTGTGAGAAACATTGGAAAACCATTTGTAAAACCAATGGGAATTTCAGGATCCTTAAGGCCTGATATATAATATATGGTAGGTACCTCCTATTTAGGATCCTGGAATGGCCAGTGAAAAAAACTGGTTTCGGTCCTAATGAGAAAAATATATCAGGAAAATCAGGAAATGAAAATCATCTATAAGTAGGGGATTGCCCATTGCCCATTGCCATTTTGACTCTCAGGTAGCTCAGGTTCTCTGGGATTATATCTCAACTTATACTTGGATTTGCAACATATGGCACCCAGGGGGACACGATGAGTATATACTGAGAAGATTCATGAAAATTCACCAGATTGTGGGTTTATCAATTCGAAGATCACCCATCATCTTCAGCAAATCCAGGCGATGCAGGGTCTGCAAATGCAAACCCTCCCTTCTTTGCCAACAGCACATATTAAAAAAAAACACACACACACATCCATCATTTTTTGGTGGTTTGTTGGTCCCCTACTCAAAAACAAAAAACACAAACACTGCATATGAGTGTATGGTTACATCTCCATCCTCTCTTCAGTTTCTCGAAGCTCCTGATGAGGCGGGCTTCCTTCAGGTGGTGAATCACTTTGCTCACCTTCGCCTTGAGTACGACACTTCGGTGGGGACTTGCAGTGTACATGCCACGCGTCTGGAACATGTTTTTGGGGGATGGATAAAAACAAGGATACTCAAAGGCCCACCGCACTTATCGTTTTCTTGAGCAAAATTAAGCATCAAGTAGCTGTTTTTTGTTGACCTGGCTTTGATGATTTGCCAAACAGGATAAAATTTTAAAAATCCTTTAAAGCAAATGTTGCTTGTTGCGATATGCGTTTGGGATTGTTTAGGTGGGCATACTGGTTCCAAAAAAAACGCTTCAAGAGCGAGCCTTTCTAGTGAAACCAGGCACAACGTCGACCCCCAAACGATTGTCATGCAGTTCCTCCCGAACCCTTAGCACAATTTAATTGAAACCACACCTTTTATGCCCCCAAGCTGAAGTAACAAACGAACAATCAAATTGGAGAAGACGGTGTGATGTGCTGACGATGACTGAACGACCATTGAAAACGAATGGGCGGATACAAGACAATGATTAAACAACATGTTCATTGGCCGCCTTCATTGTTGTCAACAACGTCAGGCAGTGCGGTCATTCTCGGCGTGCTGCGCATATTATTTCTTCGTGAACGATAGTTCGTTCTGCGATGGTTTCTAAATGTTGTAGGAACCGTCCGGTGAAATTTGAAATTTGAACATCTCGCAAAAGTTTTGTTGCCTGTGACAAACACAATTTTGGCACGCGAACTACCAAATTCCATCCAATCCAAAGCACTTACAAAATATAAAATCGCCGCCTGACAATTTATGAATCGCGCAATGCCAAGGAAGTCAGCGCAAGTACGCTTGATGGGCAACGGAAAATCAACCAAAAGCAAGACTTGCAAGCATGATACACCCCAAAGAGGTGCCGAAGACAATGTATTCGCGAGTGATTTGAAGGTCTTAATGTGTCGCCACGGCTGCCTGCACCTGCATATTTCATTCCCCTACCCTGCTTTCACATGACACATAAATAAACAATCGTGGCAGTACAAAGCACAACGCTACAAAAAGTCCCCGTGACCGGCGTAAACAAAGTCGTGTCGTTATTGACGTATAGCAAATAATGGATAATAATGGAAAATAATAGATGATATGATACTTGATGAGAATGGATGATAATTATGGATGATAATTATGGATGATACTGGTGATTCGTTGGCATTCTGCGGCATTCAAAAAAACCCAGCAAACATGTTCTTTCATGTTCTTTCGATTGTTTAGTCATTCTGCTGGTTTCAACCGAAAGAAGAGGAAGGTCACGTTTTAAAAGACTGCAACCCGGCTTTTTGTGCGTATGCCAGTTCATGCAAGGGTTTTTTGGTTCACAAAAAAATCGACACGCGCATGTCGAGACGGAAAGCGACCACCCGGCTACAAAAATGGGTTTCCTGGGAATCAAGGTTGGGTTCAGCAACGTCAGCAACTTTGCATTTGCCAGACTGTTTGTTTCACAACTGTCCGGAAAAATCGGCCACTGGTTTCTTGACACTGGGGACGTGGGCATCCAACTGTCGCAGATCGGAATGCAAAGCCACTGCATCGATGGCACGGGCGGGTCCTGCAACTGAAGACTATGATGCGACCAAAAATTTTGGCATGAACAGAACTTGGTGCACTTACCCTCAGCTGATGGTGCTTGAAAAGGAAAATCCCACAGATCAATCTGATGTTTGCGCCCAAAAAATGCAAGTATAGCAACCAAAAGTGGCCTGATACTTCTTCAATCTCCAATCCCTGTCGCTCTCTGTCTCTCTGTCTTTCTCAGTTTCTGTCTCTCTCTCTCTCTCTGTCTTTCTCTGTCTCTCTCTCTCTCTCTGTCTCCGCCTCTGCCTCTCTATGGTTTTCTATGGTTTTCTATGGTTTTCTCTGTCTTTCTCTGTCTTTCTCTGTCTCGGTGTCTCTCTGTCTGTCTCTGTCTGTCTCTGTCTGTCTCTGTCTGTCTCTGTCTGTCTCTGTCTCTCTCTCCCTCTCTCTCTTTCTCTGCTTTTCTCTGTCTCTGTCTCTGTCTCTCTCTCTGTCTCTCTCTCTCCCTCTCTCTCTCTGTCTCTCCGTCTGTTCCTCCGTCCTTCCTTCCGTCGGTTGGCCGCTCTGTCTCTCTCTCTCTCTCTCTCACAGCTCTCTCACAGCTTTCTCTCAGCTCTCTCTCTCAGCTCTCTCTCAGCTCTCTCTCAGCTCTCTCTCAGCTCTCTCTCAACTCTCTCTCAGCTCTCTCTCAGATCTCTCTCAGCTCTCTCTCAACTCTCTCTCAGCTCTCTCTCAGCTCCTCTCAGCTCTCTCTCAGCTCTCTCTCTCTCTCTCTTTCTCTCTCTCTCTCCCTCCATCTGTTCCTCCGTCGTTCCTTTCGTCGGTTGGCCGCTCTGTCTCTATCTCTGTCTCTCTCTCTCTCTTTGTCTCTCTTTGTCGCTCTTTCTCTCTCTGTCTATCTCTCGCTGTCTATCTCTCTCTGTCTATCTCTCTCACAGCTCTCTCACAGCTCTCTCTCAGCTCTCTCTCTCAGCTCTCTCTCTCAGCTCTCTCTCAGCTCTCTCTCTCAGGTCTCTCCCAGCTCTCTCTCAGCTCTTTCTTAGCTCTCTCTCAGCTCTTTCTTAGCTCTCCCAGCTCTCTCTCAGCTCTTTCTTAGCTCTCTCTCAGCTCTCCCCCCTCTGTCTCTCTCTCTCTCTCTCTACCTTTTTTCAACCATGGTTTCGCATGTTCGAGTATCATTTTAGTGTCCTATTTGAATCGGGAATACCGGGCCAGCTACGAGCTGTGCTGTTGCCCCACCACGTCCTTTGCACCGCATAAGTCCGCCAGTAAATTCTTCCAAAGTCACCTGCAGTTCCCGTCATATGGGTGTGCCAGGTCAATTTGGATATATACAATTCAGAATATAATATATGTAGATATATATATATATATATATACGTGAACTAAAAAATATTGAATGCACGTTCAGATTGTTTCAGATTTTACATATATACATACGCACGTGCGAATCTACCTACGTATATTACATTATTACATTACGTTAGATTGGATTAGATTACATTACAGTCCATTCCATTCCATTCCATTTCATCCCACTCCATTAACATAACATAACATACCATATCATAACATAACATAACATGACATGACATACATAATAGGGCATTCCATTCCATTCCATACCATTCCATTTACATAACATAACATAAAATATTATAACATAACATAACATCACATACATTAACATCACAAAACAAAACATAACATAACATAACATTTCATTCCATTTCATTACATACATATACTAATATATATATATATATATATGATATGTGTGTAAATTGTTTTTGATATTGCATTCGGCTACACTGTTGGCATTCAACTCAACTGCGATGAGGCGGATCAAGCAAGAGGAAGGCACATGCATGCCCCACAATCTCCCGCAAAACACAGCTGCACAAAAAATGCTGCCTCTCCGTCACCATTGTCAAGCAGATGGAATAGCGCCTTACGGAGGCAAGGGTCATGCATGACTAGAATGGCGGTTCTTCCATCTAGCTTGCATCAAAACCAAAACGCACCCTTCGAGCGAGCGCCCACCCGCATGCAAAAACAATTTAAGAATGAAGATCCCATTTGAAGGTTTCGCCACCCTACTGGGCACCTGGGTTAAAGCCCTCCTCGGGAAAAGTTGTCGCTTTGTGGTGTGCCACTTGCGGGTCTGCATTCTGAAATGCTTTGGTCACAGCATGAAATCTTAGGCACCTTGTCTTTTTTCGTGGTGTGCGCAAGGTTTTCCTTTAGATGTGTGGCATGCACTATTGGAAGTTTGCATGGCTAACATGGGGATTCTCATGCTGTTTGGCTTGTTTGGCCGAGGAAAGGAAGGGGAGAAAGGAAAGCAAAGCAAAGCAAAGGGAAGGAAGGAAAACCGTTCGTTGTTAGGTGGGGGGTCAGACAAACCTCGCGCAAAGTCGCGCGGGACTGGCGCAGGGCACTGTGGGGATCCATGGTGTTTCTCAACTAAGCAGCTTATTTTTTTCCCCTATAAAGAAAATCAAGCAATCATCTATCGATGGCGCGCAAACCTGCATTGATCGCATTGCATCCGCATTCTGGGTCATTCATGGAAACACTTTTGACCCGACTTGCAATAAGATCTTACATTCCCCCAAGGAAAGGAAATGAAAGTCAATGTGCATTGCACCTGCGTATGCCCAATGAAATGTTACAAACCATGTTAATCATGGAATGTCTGCGTACATTGTGTGCCCATGCAGATTTCATGCAAATGGGGGGTGACTTTTTCCTAATCGGGTGTGCCCATCTGCGGGGGCGAAGTTTAACGGATAAGGGTGAATTGACACGACCACTAAGTAATATATCATATAACTAAAACTAGGCACCACCGGGCTGTTTTTTTAATCAAGGTCCGTCCTTTATTTTTGAATGGTTCTGAATGTAGTATTAGGGGAACGTTTCAAAATCCGATTTTTTTGGCAACATCTTAATTAGATTCTGAACTGTTTTTTGATTTGTTTTTTGGGCATTGAGGTTTTAAAGTTAAAATTAGGGGAAAACTTAGGATTCCAACTTTTGGCGATATTTTTAATTTGGTTTCAGACAAATAGGAAATTAGTTTATTTTATAAAGGAACGGTTTAGTTGCTTGTGGAAAAAATGTTTTAAATTCGATATTGAGGAAAACATCGACATGCAATGATTTGATCATGAACCGATGCTGACATAACTTATGTCTTGCACCGAATTACGGTTTACAATTAATATGAAATTAAGGGGGAGCTTCGTTGCACCCAAATACTAAATACAACGTAATGGGAAAAAAAAACCACTAAGTGGTGAGGAGGAATTGATTGGATTCTCGTAGGTATATGCTTTGTCGAAACTTAGTGGGAACCTAATTATTTGAAACCGACCTGGCCTAGAAACGTCAATCCATTACAGCACCAAGGCGCATGGCCCTCGTGCACGTCGATTTCCAAAGTCTGCAAATAGGCCTGCCAAGGATACCAAGCTCCCAGGTGTACGAAGCAAACTCACATATTGAATGATTACACGGTCTGTGTCATAAGAGTCAGGTGTCAAAATTCCTACATGGAATGCCCAGCCAGGCTGATCCCGGGGCAGAAGTGCATGCGATCAGCTTCCGGAACAGCTTGGCATTTCAAATTCTTTTGTCTCTGTCACACAGGTTTCAAAGCCTATAGGTGGGCTATGACTGGCAAACTTTTGTGCTCCAAGTGGGTTTCATCAGGAAAATTGGAGCTGGCCCCAGTTGGACATGCTTCCGCACAGCCTTCACCTTTGGATTGTCGAGCATCCTCGGCACGGCATTGAATATGAATCATGAAAGTTTTTCAGCGAAGTACACCGTTGACAAACTCACGGCACCCATTTTCTAAACTTGAAAGTTATGATAGGAACTTACCCCTGAAAACATAAATCAAAAATACGGATCCAGATCTGAAGCCGTAGGTTGAGTTAACGCCCCTGTGACTTGCAGTTGCCGTGGGTCCAAGGAATATTTGAGCATGGTGTTTGTGGAAGCGGACGCATCAGGTCTGTAGCACTCCCATCCCTTCCAGCATCTTCCAGAATTGGTTTCTCGCCAGGTGTCTCTTGAAGCCGTGTCTCGGTAATCATGCCTTGCCCCGATTCATCGATGGTTCCTAGGGCACAGGAGCTTGTTCAGGGGTTCTACGGGAGACTGTTCTTGGGCGATTTTGGCACGGATAGCTATTTGAAAACCAACGCCTTAGCCGGGAGCGCGCACCGCTTTGCAAACAGCCGCATTCGAAACTGCCAGCCCAAATCAAAGAGCACAGAATGCTGCGGGGGCAGCCATGGCGCCAGAACAGCAGCGAGAACCCTGCGCACTTTGTGGTAAGCAGGTGGGTTGCAAATGGGCCATAAATTTTAAATGGGAAACGCCGTTTTTGCTGCTGATCACTGATAAGTTTTGACCCATATCCAGGTAAACTATGGAATTTCCGCCAAAATATGCCAAAATCCACTTGGTCAAATGCAGCAACGCTTGCATGGTTCGTGGCCTCAAGTGCTTGTTCCTTTTGTGCGCAAGGTAGAAGGCACTTTGACGTGGTTGAACGGCTATCTATCACTTTTTCCTCATTCAAAAACTGCTTGGGGGTATGCCCCATGTTTTTGGACAATCCCAGGCAAACAACCCAGCCAAGACTGTGTTGATTTCATCTTACAAATTAATTAATTTATCACACACCACGGACCCCAAGTGGCATTATTTGATAAACCTTGCACCCTGGCTAGGTCCTGCAAAGATTCCGGCTTGAAATTGTTATGGCCATTCTCAATCCTTCTCATCCATTTCCCATAACACGTCCTATTCTCGTCTCCGGTTGTGACCAACTGAGGCTAACTCTGGCTGGGCCTTCTTGAACCGCCTCTCGCAAGAAACTAAGGCCCCAATCATGTCATGTCATGGGCAATGCTGCCCGTGTCTGCATTGTCCATGTACAAGTGATAGTCTGGTAGTCAGTCACAATCAGAAATGGTCTGGTTGTTGGTTCATCCCCCCAGAAAAAGGATTTAACATCAAGGCAAGAGCACCCCTATTTACACATCTCAGGCACAAGTCCTTGATTCCAATGGCAATGTTGTACCCCTACTACTTTATCCGGTATAGTCGGTATAGTGTCAGTAAAGCAATAGGAAAATCATCATCACTTGATGGTAAAAACCATCAACAACATGGGTGGTTTATTATTGCTTTACCAACAGTACCCGGTGCGTTGCTCGGCTGCAAAAAATGGGCGTCTTGTTTATCAATTCTTTGACCTTATAATTTTCCATAACTGTACCTCGCACCATCGGCTCCTGTAATATGGGTTTCAAATATTCACAACCTGGTGGCACTCCATAACTGTTTCGCAAAGCAACACCGCCTTGGAAAAACAGCAATCACTGATGTTCATGGTTAGAATGACCTACATAATGATCAATTCTAACGTTTATGTACTTGCCCTATAGGGAGAAAACCTTGAGAGTCCTTAGATCCATTCCCATCCAATTCCACTGTGATTGGGGTTCCAATAAATCTATACATCATATATAATATATAGATAGATGGATTTGGCTAATCACAATTACTCACTATATTTGTCAGTTATTTATGCTAAATGATCAATTCATCACTATTCATCACTATATTAGTCACTCATTAGTCTTGATTAATTAGTCCCCATTGATGGATGATTTTCCACAAAAAAAAAGCAGCCAACCCCTGTGAGCTCCACACGGAAG
Source organism: Cladocopium goreaui (assembly GCA_947184155.2). Taxonomy (NCBI): domain Eukaryota; class Dinophyceae; order Suessiales; family Symbiodiniaceae; genus Cladocopium; species Cladocopium goreaui. The sequence continues at coordinate 1,166,554 of CAMXCT020001668.1, read as the reverse complement.
AGTCCCTCCAAGCGTTGGACGTAGTCCGCCTCTCAAAACAACCCCCCGCGCTCAGCGAGGCCCAAGATAACAATGGGGGGGATATAGTCATCCCCAAAAAAGGATAAAAAAGGTAGTCGGCAAAATCCTACTGAAATATTGATGATTTACGTTTTCGATCTGAACAAGGTCCGACACAATGTGGAAACTATGATACAAGTATGTGGATTCAACAGAACGGAATAGTAAGCCATCTCCAATTTTACAATGAATCGTGTCGTATAAACCAACCCCAAATGGTATGTTTATCATTAGGTTTACGGTTTACACTTGGCCTTGTCTGACAAATGCGTGTGTACCAGAATCCGCTGGTTGATAACATCATTGTCCCTACTAAACTGGCCATTGGATTGTTCCAAATGGTTCCAGTAAATTTATAATGTTCAAATGCACCCACCTACCTACCATAGATTGTTGGCTATATATCTCAATAACCAAAACCCTTGTAATATAATGTGTATTAAATATATATATATATATATCGTAATATCTTGCTATATCCATCTATATATCCCATGATTTCGTCATAAACCAGGTTTGTTCCCTTTACCTGTACCTCCTCATTTCATTGGCGCTTAAAATAAGGTGACTTAAAATCTTAACTTTTCGTGCCCCATCTTAAGCGTCACCTTCTTCTTCAGCCGATCCAAGACCATCTGCTGGGCATCGTTGTGGGCTTCATCTAAGGTGTCCTGCGTGATGCGATGATATGCGATGGGATTCCCCTCTGGTAAACGTTTACAGTTTACTATGGAAAATCACGCATTTTTGATGGGTAAATCAATGAATTCAATGGCCATGTTCAATGTTTTTTTGTATGTTTACCAGAGGATGAAAGAAATCCTGCACCACCAAAGGGATGATTGAAACCCTATAAATAATGGGATACGCCATCAACTGGTGCAGGATTTCGCAACCATCAATTGTAGGGTGCCCCCGATTCCATTGCTTTACCAACATGTCCCCAATCAAAATGCCAATTATCAATGGGTGTGAAATAGTTTTAGGATTTTTTTTTGAGCAGGTTTGGGATTTTTTTTTGGATTTCTTGGCTGGTACCATTTGCCTAGTGTTTGCAACGGTTTGGAACTTGAATTTGTCATTTTGCATGGTATTTGCCACATTTGGGCATGTTCACCTTCCATTTTGCATGGGATTTACTACATGTGGGCATGTTCACCTTCCATTTTGTATGGTATTTGCCACATTTTGGCATGTTCACCTTCCATTTTGCATGGGATTTCCTACATGTGGGCATGTTCACCGTCCAATTTGTATGGTATTTGCCACATTTTGGCATGTTCACCTTCCATTTTGCATGGGATGTTCTACATGTGAGCATGTTCACCCAAATATTTACAGATGCGGAAGCTTGGGATTAGATAAAAAGCGGGTGGGGGGGATTGAGGGAGGGCGCTAGCTATCTAGCTATCTAGCTAGCTATCTATCTAGCAAGCTATCTATCTATCTAGCTATCTATCTACCTATCTAGCTAGCTATCTTGCTAGCTATCTATCTACCTACCTAGCTATCTAGCTAACTATCTATCTAGCTATCTAGCTATCTAGCTTTCTATCTATCTAGCTATCTATCTATCTAGCCATCCAGCTGTCTATCCAGCTATCTAGCTATCGAGCTATCTAGCTAACTATCTATATAGCTATCTAGCTATCTAGCTTTGTATCTATCTAGCTATCTATCTATCTAGCCATCCAGCTGTCTATCCAGCTATCTAGCTATCTATCTAGCTATCTATCTATCTAGCTAACTATCTACCTATCTATTTAGCTATCTATCTATCTATCTATCTATCTAGCTACCTCTTTATCTATCTAGCTAGCTATCTATCTATCTAGCTATCTATCTAGCCATCTATCTATCTAGCTATCTATCTAGCCATCTATCTATCGAGGTATCTAGCTATCTATCTCTCTAGCTATCTATCTATCTAGCTGGCTATCTATCTATCTAGCTATCTATCTACCAAGCTATCTATCGGCTATCTATTATCTATCTATCTATCTATCTATCTATCTATCTATCTATCTATCTATCTATCTATCACATGTAATCCTGTCAGCTTTCCAGAGAAGGTTAGTTCGCAAAAACCAACTAATGTAACTTGGGTTTAAGTTTAAATAAAAAAAAGCGGGAGGGGGGGATTGGGGGGAGGGCGCAGCGCCTCCCCCAAAGCAGAATGCAAGCACCTCTTCTCACATGTTACGTTGCTAGTTTTCAAGAGAAGGTTGGTCATGTGATACTCAGGGATGTAAATACTGTGCAAAATGCATCTTACATGAAAATCAAGTATTTAAAGCAGGCAAAGCAAAAAAAAAGCAGAGAAGCAAAAAAGCAGAGAAGCAAAGAAACAGGAAACGCACAAAAGCAAAACAGCAGAAAGGCAAAGAAGCAGGAAAAGCAGAAAAGCAGAGAAGCAGGAAAAGCAGGAAAAGCAGAGAAGCAAAGAAACAGGCAAAACAGAAAAGCAAAAAAGCAGAAAAGCAGAGAAGCAGAGAAGCAGGAGAAGCAGAAAAGCAAAAAAGCAGAAAAGCAGAGAAGCAGGAGAAGCAGAAAAGCAAAAAAGCAGAAAAGCAGAGAAGCAGGAAAAGCAGGAAAAGCAGGAAAGCAGAGAAGCAGGAAAAGCAGGAAAAGCAGAGAAGCAGGAATCCAAAAATAATTCCTAAACCTGATCAAAAAAAAATCCTAAAATAATTAGCCCTCCATTATCAATTTTCAGAGACACCCACATAGGACTGTAATCATATTTAACAAGTGGGGCAAAACTGTGGATGCAGCAGAAACAGTATGCCTGGTATGATATGCATGTGTCAATGTGGATAACTAAGAAAAGAACCATTGATAGTGCAATCATGTGCAATCAACATCTGCTTTCCTCCAAATCTGGCTGAAACATCTTCCGGGGACAGTGACATCATGATGTGGTCGCTATGGCAATCTGGTGCAGCATTTCCGGGGACAACAACTTTGCAACGTTTCCAGAAGCAATCGCAGGCTGTTGATTCAACATGTTGTTGCTCGCTATACCCCAAAACTTTGAAGTTACACATTGTGAGCCACTTGACAAATGCTGACGAAGCAAAGAATGGCAAAACTACAGCCCCCCTGAACAACTGGATACAACTGGGGAATGTTACACACACATATATATATATATACATACATATTACAACGTGTTACTCGCCAAGCTATAGTCTATTACCAGACAGGTCTCAGCCAGCAAAGGATTGCGCCACATTAGGATGTTTTAACCGTTCCATTCGTTAATCCGGGTTTAAACGCGTTTTAAGCTTCAAACAAATTTGACTCACCAAACCTACCAAAGCTAAGCCTCACTTTTACCGGGCCAGACAGGTGCACCAGCCTTCAAAAAAATTGCCGAAATGACTCGAATCAGAAGAAGGTCTTTGAACAGAAGCCGCGCCGGAGACTCACGACCGCTGCATGAAAGGCGCTCATGCGCCAAGGTGAAGGCTATTCAGCAGCCTCGGCTGCAGCGCCAGCCGCAGAGCCAGCCGCAGAGTTTGCCGCAGCAGCAGCATGACGGGTGTTCCAAATAGCAGCAGCAGCCTGAGTGATCCAGTTCACCTGTTCAGGTGAGGCTCCCCATCCAAACCTGGCTTTAACAGGAGAATCAGGGAAGGGAAGTTTAACCGGGCGGTTGTCACACAACCACACCACGTGATTCCAGTGTCCAAGATTCTCGCACCACGGACAGTTAATAGGGACCTCATCTCTGTGCTGCATAGCAGCTGGGGAAAGCATCGCTCCCGTGCACACAGCACGAAAAGTGTGATCAATCGCGGACTGTCTCACTTTCTTAAAGTCAATATCAACAAACTGCTGAAGAGAAAGCGGGCGCACTTCGTCGCACTCATGGCGACCACAATTCAGGAATTTCTGCCAAAGGTGCCAACGCCACCCTTGGCGAGCAGCATGCTGAGCATTCTTAATCGGCATTCTTTGAAGATCGACCTTAAAAGATACATGGTCAGAAATCCAGGTCCAAGGCCGTGCGGCCGAAAACCCATGCAAACTGAACCATTTGTGCAGAGTGGCCACTGGACTGCCGCCAGTGGATCGATCTGCCCATCGGACACACCGTCTTTGCAAAAGACGAGCAACAACTCTGATGAGGTTAGAAGCAACCAACATGTCAAGATGGCAATTCCCCCCAAAAATAATGGCCCGGAGATATTTGTTAGCCTGTTGGTGAACCCTCTGAGCTCTTCGCACCTGAGCCCAGCATTTCCATCAGAAATGACTCGAATCAGGAGGAGGATTTTGGCAAGAGCAGTCGCCGCAGGAGGTCCAGCGCCGCTCGAAGGCCGCCGCAGCCGCAGCCGCAGCAGCTAGTCAAAGGCAGCATTGCCATGCCGCACGCTCCAAATTGCCTGAGCAGCAACCTGGAGCCATTCTATCTCTTGACGAGATGCACCCCATCCAAACCTGGCACAAACCGGTGAATTGGGACGCCTCAGTGTAGATGGCCGGGAGGGACATTCCCAAACAACATGGTGCCAATGGCCAAGCGTGTTGTCACACCAAGGACATGTAGAGGAAAAAACCTGCTGGTCCTGCATACAAGCAGGCGACAACAAAGCACCGCAAATCACCGCCCTGTATGGTGGCTTGTTTTCAGCACTCTTACGAAGAGATGTGAAATCAATGCGAGAAAAATCAGAAACTGAGAGCCCCTGAAGTTCAGCACACTCATGGCGACCACAGTTAACAAACTGTTTCCACATGAACCACCGCCACCCTTGCCTAGCAGCATGGCGAGCATTCTGTACTTGCATATGACATAAATCAACCAAAAAGGACTCATGGTCAGCGGCCCAGCACCACGGCCGACTGGCTCTGTACCCATGCTTAGAAAACCATCTATGAAGGGTATGCACCGGAGACCCACTTTGGAGTCGATCGGCCCAACGAGCCTCTCTGCAATGAATCATTTTGGAGACAATGCGAATCAAGGTGGCACAAGGCAAAATATCCAGGTGACCATTACCACCCCAAATGATGGCCCGCAGGAACTTGTTTGCATGCTGATGAACCCTTTGTCCTCTGCGCACTGCCGCCCACAGAGACCATGCAGTGGCCTTAGTAGGAAGTCTAGCCAGCCAACCGTAGCTGACCTTGGGCATTGCATGGCTTTGAACAGCCTTCCAAAAACGCTCATATGACCAACGCAAGTTAGAAAGGAGCTGCAAAGACTTTTGGGCAGCTGCAATTCGTTTGAGTTCAGCCGTGCTGTCTTTCCGAACAACAACCTGAGCCGTGCAGCCCAAGACGTGAAATTCAGTAGTGACAAAACCAGGGTCAATGTTTTGAGCCAAATCCTGACAACCCGTGGCTTGTGTAGCAGTGACCTGCGTTTTCCTACTGCTTTCCTGCAGGCCGACGGAGGAACTCCAACCCTGCCAAGCCTGGACTCCAGCAATAAGGGTCTCAGGTGATCTTGAGACAAACGACTTGTCATCCATGTATATGCGACTGTACAAACCAGGAACAGCAGTTTGCACAGCCCTTGAGCCAGCACACATCCAAACGGCTAACAGCAACGGACCCCAAGCATCACCTTGGGGGAGACAAGTTTGAGCCGGCATGGGATACCTGTCAGTATGCCTTTCCCACTGGACCCATCTATACTGGGATTGCCAAACATATGTCAACAGCGCAACCAGAGTAGGTGGCCAGTTGCCCGCAAGGAGAAGTGCCGCACTACCTTGAGGGTGCATGAGATCATAACATTTAGTATAATCCAAAGAAGCGGCATATTTCTGGCGAGAAAGCTGATTGAACAAACAAGCCGCAGTGATGGGCGCCTCACTATTCTTACCAGTAATAATGGTAGGTGGCAACGTCGCCAGCCATGACTGGACACTAGGACTCTGGACCCAAGCGGACCCCCAGAGTCGCCACCAAGTGGACATGATGGTAATGGGTCTACACGCATCAACTGGTAAGACGCCATCAACAGTTTTCCCCGGTTTGGGTAAATTGACCATGCGCGAATGGCAAATTGCGTCAGGAACCCTGCCAATCTGCTCCCATTGCAACGCCAAATCCCTAAACATGGAAATAGCAGCCACGGGCAAATGTCTGAGTTCAGGACCACTGTGCCCATCTCCCCCCGCCGCCCCCCGAGCTTTCCGAAAAATAGACACAAGAAGCTGAGTGTCAGGAGGAGACCATTGGATAGGCTGAGTAGGGCTATGGGCCGTACGTCTGAGGTTCGCACAAATAGTATCAACCTCCAAAGTTTGGTGATGATCCCAAAAGTGCTGCCAAAAAACTTTAATAGCCTTGGCAATATCAGAAGGGTTTTCCAGGACCCTACCTTGACTTTGAATTCCATGGACAGGCACAGCATCTCTAGCCTTGAGCCATCTACCCAGCCACGATCGCAGCGTCTCTTTACGAGCATCTTTGTGGCCTTGGGCTAACTCACCTTTGGCAATCCTCAGGGATTGGTGAACCAACGCCAGAAGCCCCGGGGTAGCTAAATTGCCCGGAATGTGCAGTTTCCGCAACAACTGTGTAGCCTCCGAATGAGCCGCATGCTGCCTTTACCCGTAGGGCCTGCTCGAGGCCACGTCCTTTGTTTCCAAGTGGGGCAATGTCCCTTTTTTCCTGGAGCCTTCATAGCCCTCGCTAGTTCAAGAGGGGTGGCATAACCTTGTTCAGCCGCACGGCCAAACGCCCCTCGAAACATTCTTTCCAAACCATTGAGGAAAAACGCCCAATGATCATCAATGGTACCTGAACCAAGCTGACTGGTAGAAATACCAAGGTTATTCCATTCAGTCGTTAGAGTATTTCTCCACCAATCGACTGGGGCAGCCAGCGGTTTTTGCCAGTCCGGCGTAACCAGCAAACTGCCAAAAGCCAGGTTTTTCGAATGGATAGAAATTTTACACTCCAAGGCTTTATGGTCACTGAAATGATCATGGGCAAATTGGGGACCAGTAACCAAATGAGGCACAGCGGTGTGAACCCAATCTAATTCCTGCCGACCTTCCCATCTGGACGGAACGCCTTGTTCGAGAAGAACCCCCCCAAAACCACTAAGCGAATTGCCAATCCAAGTGTCACTGGGGCTTTCATTACCATCACCAACAGCAACCCATTTACTAGGCTGTTGTTCCTCAAGAAAAATATTCTGAAGCAATTCAGCCGCCTGCATCTGTGGGTCCCCAGCCCGGTCCGGAGGGGCATAGAAATTGAGCAACAAAAAGTCTTCAACCCACACAGCCGCAACCTGTGAATCTGAGCTGCGGGCCAAAGACGATTTCCTCAGCTTGAGACGCCACATAACCCCACCTCGCGCCCGACCTCTTCCTGCTACCTCGCCTGCACAGGCATGCGCTACAAACCCTTTTTTTTGAGCGTGCCGAATGAAGGCTAGTTCCTCAGTTTCCGTAAATCGAGTTTCCTGCAGTGCCAAGACTTGAAGGTCTGAGCAAGAGCAACAGTGGTTGAAAAAGTTCCAAACCCCTTTGGCACTACCGCAATTAAGTGACTTGAGGCTGAACTGAGCAACCTCAATAGTTTGGCATGGCGGGCCAGGGTGAGATGCTTCACCAACCCTAACCCCTTTATACCCACCACACCGCGTCTGTGCCTTTTTCGCAACTTCTTTTCCAACAGCATTGTGTGAGACACCAAATCTTTCATCAGCTTCTGCACGAGAAGCCTTCCAAGTAGAGAGAAGCAGTTCAATGTTGTCGCTGTTTTTGTCTATAAGGCGACGCCACAGAGCACAGGATTGCCCACTGACTTTGCCTTTTCGACCAACACATTTCACGTCCCAATCTTGGTTACTCGCACGCCAGCAAGCACAACAGGTAAGCAAGGTACCAGCTCGAAGCTTTGTACTGGTGGATGGCCAGCTGGCCCAATTAGGCCTCAAGACTTGAATCTTGTGGCCACCTTCATTCTGTTTGTATTCACTTTCTTTTCGTGCTAATTTGAAAGCCAAAGCTTCAGACTTGGCTTGCCGTTTCGCAGCATGGTACGGGTCCTTGTCAGGTTTCGTACGAGCCAGCTTAGCCCGAGTTTTGACAACCCTGCCAGCAGTGATCTTCAATCTCTTGTGAGCCTCTTTGTAATGCTTTTGCCTGGCCTGGCAGTGGCCAGAACATGTTTAGAGAGACCCTGTGGCAGCGCCGCAGGACACCACGGGCACTGCCATTCTTGCAAATGTAGCGGTAATTCAAAGGACACAGAGACGTGGTTGGCCGTATTCCTCAAGTTGTACACAGTTCTGGGATCAACATCAGGATGTCTGTCGTGCAAATGATGAGTTCGTCGGCTGCTTAAGGCTCTACCAGTACTGGGGCCGGTAATGCGGAGTTGGCACAGAGGGCAGGTCCAAACCCGATCTTCTTGAGCGGCTTCCCAGAGTTGAGTTAAGCCACGAGCATTGGCGACATTCTTAGGATTCGCAGGAACTCCTTTGCAAAGAGAACGCATCCGAACATCATCCGCAGGTATAGTTCGAACGCGAGTGGTCGCGATCGATTTGCCTGACACAGCCCTGGCAGGTGAGGGCTTGCAAGCTTGCGGCCGCAGAGTACGGAGAGAACAGGAATCCTCCGAAGCAGCTTTGGCCTTAGTTAGTTGGGCTCGCACAGGGGCCGTGTGAACGGAAGGAGTAGCAGAAGAGGACGGGGCTTCTGTCCGTTTGACCATATGCCTGAGTGTACGCACTGAAGGCGTTTTGCTACTGGCACCGCTGCAGCTCTTGCTCACAGTCTTTGCCACTGAAGTGGCCTTTTTCGCCATCAGACTAGCCGGGGATGCACAGCTAGATCTACCAGAGCCTTGTAGCTCTTTCCTTCCGGGGAAACTGGTTTCTTTAAGCCAGCAGTCTGGTCATTTCTCATTAGCCGGTGGTTTGAGCCAAGTGTAATGTTGATTCCGAAGCAACAAAGCAACAGCCTGAGCACCGTCTCTGGCCCGTGCCCAACCATCAGTACTGAATGAAGGGGCAAGGGTGACTCGGTTCCAATGGTTACCCGAAAATCGCCAAATCACAATGGGCATGCCAGTTCTACAAGTCAGACCTTTCAGAGCTAACCCATCAATCCAAGTATGTGGGAGATTCATTTCTTGAAGCCATGCGTCAAACCCCTTTTGACTTTCCAGCGAAGGCTCCTCAGGGGAAACATCCTTGTCTTCACAGAAGAAAGGGATGAAATCTTTGGAATGTTTACGACAATAGGTCACCGCCTGGCCTCTGAGTTTAGCACCTTGCCGCCGAGCTTCATCAGGGGTGAAGACTTTTGTGAGGTCACTGTTGTAAGCTAATCCGGTGGCCACAACCCGAAAACCACAGTCACCACTGCCACCCAGGTCAATCTCAGTGTAACCTTCCTCTTTTAACGTTTCAATTTCATCCTTGACCTGTGGAACTGAGTGTGCTGCAACTTTTGGTGACGGTGTACGTTGCACCGTGACCTTTCTTTGCGCCCTTGGTGGGCTACGGCTTCGAGACCTGCCATCGTTGGAGGCCTCAGATGTTTCATGGTTAATTTCGTGCCTCGGGGCTTCAACAACTTCATTCATAGGAACATCAGGAATCTCACCCGATGACAGAGTGGGCTTATCCATGTGAAATCTCTTCTTAGGAGCCTCAACCTGACGGACATGCTGAGGTTTCGGGAATCTTCCATTTTGCTTACTCACGTAGATTTGGAGATCAGCATCATCATTGTCAACATAATGCCAAGTGCAGTTTGGGGTCATATTAGCAACGTTGCCATTGGGAGCCAAAGCTTTGACAATCCACGTAACAAACTTTTTCCTGGCGGGGCGGCGAGACAACGGTTGGACCTGACTCCATCCCTGTTCAGCCAAGAAATTCTCCAAGTCAGTGGATTCCCAGGCACTAGGAATACCCTGCACCAACACATGAACCGGTCTAACATCAACGTTTTCATTGGGAAGATAAAGAATGCCCAAGTCGCAACCCCCTCCCATACGGAACTTCAAGTTCTGTTTGCGTGTCTCCGCTTCAAAAAGACAGTGGCGGAGGTGACTGTCACAATCAGCATTGTCAGCTCGGCGGAGCCATTTGACCTGTTCAGATCTTTTGGTCACCCCCGTTGCCGTGACAAAAATGCCACGCCGTCCTGAGTAAGCCTCAAGGGCTAGAGCCACTTGAGGAGCAAGTCTCATATGTCCCACAAGGGTGTGGTGACGCTGAACTGTATTCCACTGCCATGATCCCCCAGTCCAAGTGGAGGCTGGAGCGATTTTCAATTGTGCCAATTCAAGGAGCACACTTTTTGCCGAGTCCCACTCCTGAGGACCCAAGTAAGCTTCACGGTAGTGTGCTGGTGCTGAGATTCGAACCGTGACCTTAGTGGCCGGCTGGAATTTTGTCACATTCGCAACTGTAGGTTGCCTGGGAGTCGGTACCTGAGACGGGGTACCTAAGGCAACAAAAGTTACTTCTTCAAACTTCATACGTTGCGCTCCTCGTTTGAGAGACACTCGAGTGTTATGGCCAACCGAATGATGTCCATTAATTAACACAGCCAAAGGGTCATAATTGTCCAAGGCAGTTTTCATGTCTTTGATTTCATGAAAATCATCCACAGTTTTGACAGAAATCAAATTACCATCAGGCTTTTGTCCATCCGACAATTGCTGCAAAAACAGTCTTTTCGAAATGGTTTTGACAGGCAGTGACCATTCACACTGATTGATATCCGAAATGCCCTGTTGCACGTTCGTGGATAACCTATTCCCAACGTGAATCTGCCGTGGTTCATTTCGCACCTCAGTTTGCCACTGCTTCTGCGGTTTGCCCCATGTCCGAAGTCGTTCTTGCAGTTGAGCAACAACCATATGGTCATCCATTCTCTGTTTCTGGCATTCGGTGAGGAAGGTCAACAAATCAGTAATCAACCCATTGTCACCTTTTCTCTGCGGCTGCTGTAACCTGGGAGATTTATTGCACCATCTATTGCTAAAGTTGGAACTGGCAGGTTCCTGACATGAATCACTACCAAGCCTTCCAGTACCCTTCTGATTTTGCCACTGATGAAGAAAACCACTCAATGCGGCCACCAAAGAATTGGGGTTCTCTTTTTCTTCTCGCTTACGTCGAGTAGCTCTAGCTCCAGCTCCCATGCCTCCTTTCAAGTCATGACGCAAGAGCTGTTTTAGGTCATGCCACTCCTTATCGTGTGTAGAATCATGCCACACATTGTATGGTATTTGCCACATTTTGGCATGTTCACCTTCCATTTTGCATGGGATGTTCTACATGTGAGCATGTTCACCCAAATATTTACAGATGCGGAAGCTTGGGATTAGATAAAAAGCGGGTGGGGGGGATTGAGGGAGGGCGCTAGCTATCTATCCAGCTAGCTAGCTATCTAGCTATCTAGCTAGCTATCTATCTAGCAAGCTAGCTATCTATCTAGCAAGCTATCTATCTATCTAGCTATCTATCTACCTATCTAGCTAGCTATCTTGCTAGCTATCTATCTACCTACCTAGCTATCTAGCTAACTATCTATCTAGCTATCTAGCTATCTAGCTTTCTATCTATCTAGCTATCTATCTATCTAGCCATCCAGCTGTCTATCCAGCTATCTAGCTATCGAGCTATCTAGCTAACTATCTATATAGCTATCTAGCTATCTAGCTTTCTATCTATCTAGCTATCTATCTAGCCATCCAGCTGTCTATCCAGCTATCTAGCTATCTATCTAGCTATCTATCTATCTAGCTAACTATCTACCTATCTATTTAGCTATCTATCTATCTATCTATCTATCTATCTATCTATCTATCTATCTATCTAGCTACCTCTTTATCTATCTATCTAGCCATCTATCTATCTAGCTATCTATCTAGCCATCTATCTATCGAGGTGTCTAGCTATCTATCTCTCTAGCTATCTATCTATCTAGCTGGCTATCTATCTATCTAGCTATCTATCTACCAAGCTATCTATCGGCTATCTATCTATCTATCTATCTATCTATCTATCTATCTATCACATGTAATCCTGTCAGCTTTCCAGAGAAGGTTAGTTCGCAAAAACCAACTAATGTAACTTGGGTTTAAGTTTAAATAAAAAAAGCGGGAGGGGGGGATTGGGGGGAGAGCGCAGCGCCTCCCCCCAAAGCAGAATGCAAGCACCTCTTCTCACATGTTACGTTGCTAGTTTTCAAGAGAAGGTTGGTCATGTGATACTCAGGGATGTAAATACTTAAATACTGTGCAAAATGCATCTTACATGAAAATCAAGTATTTAAAGCAGGCAAAGCAAAAAAAAAAGCAGAGAAGCAAAAAAGCAGAGAAGCAAAGAAACAGGAAACGCACAAAAGCAAAACAGCAGAAAGGCAAAGAAGCAGGAAAAGCAGAAAAGCAGAGAAGCAGGAAAAGCAGGAAAAGCAGAGAAGCAAAGAAACAGGCAAAACAGAAAAGCAAAAAAGCAGAAAAGCAGAGAAGCAGAGAAGCAGGAGAAGCAGAAAAGCAAAAAAGCAGAAGAAAAGCAGAGAAGCAGGAGAAGCAGAAAAGCAAAAAAGCAGAAAAGCAGAGAAGCAGGAAAAGCAGGAAAAGCAGGAAAGCAGAGAAGCAGGAAAAGCAGGAAAAGCAGAGAAGCAGGAATCCAAAAATAATTCCTAAACCTGATCAAAAAAAAAATCCTAAAATAATTAGCCCTCCATTATCAATTTTCAGAGACACCCACATAGGACTGTAATCATATTTAACAAGTGGGACAAAACTGTGGATGCAGCAGAAACAGTATGCCTGGTATGATATGCATGTGTCAATGTGGATAACTAAGAAAAGAACCATTGATAGTGCAATCATGTGCAATCAACATCTGCTTTCCTCCAAATCTGGCTGAAACATCTTCCGGGGACAGTGACATCATGATGTGGTCGCTATGGCAATCTGGTGCAGCATTTCCGGGGACAACAACTTTGCAACGTTTCCAGGAGCAATCGCAGGCTGTTGATTCAACATGTTGTTGCTCGCTATACCCCAAAACTTTGAAGTTACACATTGTGAGCCACTTGACAAATGCTGACGAAGCAAAGAATGGCAAAACTACAGCCCCCCTGAACAACTGGATACAACTGGGGAATGTTACACACACATATATATATATACATACATATTACAACGTGTTACTCGCCAAGCTATAGTCTATTACCAGACAGGTCTCAGCCAGCAAAGGATTGCGCCACATTAGGATGTTTTAACCGTTCCATTCGTTAATCCGGGTTTAAACGCGTTTTAAGCTTCAAACAAATTTGATTCACCAAACCTACCAAAGCTAAGCCACACTTTTACCGGGCCAGACAGGTGCACCAGCCTTCAAAAAAATTGCCGAAATGACTCGAATCACCGCAAAGACCTCAGGGCATTCGCGGGTGATCTGACCATGGCAATGACAATTCCTTTGAGTCATTGGATTGGCTGAAAGAACAACATGTTTCTCCTAGTCAAAAGATATATATATATATATTAAATATATAGATATTACACACACACACACACATATATATATATATATGGGTTTCCGGTGAACTTTCCCTTCAAGTCCTTTCAAATCAAACAATAATCATCTTTGTTTTGTTTCTCACATTGCCTTTTAACTTAAACAACCATGTATTCAAGTTAGTGATATCAACAAAGGATTTGTAACCCCATGTGCCGCCTATTGGTTGACTTGGTTATGGCTATGGCTATACTTATGCATATATATATATATACACGCATAAAACAATGTACATACATACATACATACATACATACATACATACATACATACATACATACATACATACATATATATATATATAATCGTTCCCTGTTTGAAAGTTTTCCCCCTTAATGAACCAAGGTTTTCGTGGGGCATGATCTCCCGCCATCGGTGATCACCGTTTTTTTTTTAATACCGACTTGAACACTGAACTCAGCCACCAATCTGAATCCCAAGGATCCCATGATCGGCATCCGAGTCACAATGATGGTGATGTACAGAAAGTAGAAGATCACAAAGGCGTGACTCACCTGTCCAGGATGGGTTTAATTGTCAATCACAGAACCCCCGTGTCATTTTTTAAGATTAACTTTGATTCAACATTGATGTTAATGTGGTAAACCCAATAACAAACAATCATCCCCAAATTTGCCATTTGTATGAATGGTATATATACCATCCCCAAAATGGATCAAAATGGTAGGTATGACATCCGGTTTTCCCCATTATTAACCATCATTTTCTTTTGTGGTTCACAAGTTTGGCCCACACCAACAAGTTCCATTCTGGCGCCCTCCAGCGTGAATCAGCGGCCTTTTCTAAAATAGGCCGCGCATTCACCGGCCAATTTCCTGAGGACATGCGGGGGTTTACGGAAGGAACATGTCAACATCCGGAACGAAGATGGCGATAGATGACAAACATGTGCCTACATTATCCACATTTATAGCCAAACAATGCCAAACGCATGTTTGCCATGCACCTTAGTTCGTATTTGCCCACTTCGTCACTAAGCGCTTATGAACTCAGAGTCGCACAGCAATTTCAGCAAGCTATCGCACACTGGGTGCCCCGACCAGCAAAGGTCATTTCCTGAGGAAACAGACCAGCAAAATTCCAGATTTCAACCAATGTGTACTCAGCCTCCCAAAGGGCCACTTTGTTTTCTTGGAACATCATTTGCCCCATTGCCATGCTTGATTTCCAGAACATGGGAACAGAGTGTAGTAACTCAGGGCGGACTAAGGTTTCGCTTGTTGAGTTTTAGGACAGCTTGGCGTTTGCCTGTGCACGCCCTTTCCCCTTAGAATCCTAGTTGGAGCTGTGTTGTACCTTGGTCGCGTTTCTCCCCACCAAACGCTTTCAAGTCCTAGAGGTTTCAAAAGCCGGTGACCATTCACCGTTCCATACCTTCCACGCAAAATGGACTTCGAAATGTGATCCGCGGTTGACCGAGATGGATGTTTCGTAAAGGCTTCAAGAAGTATAAAAGTTGTTCCTCCTGAAGTGTATTGCGCCTCCTGAAGTAGCAATAAATAAAGTGAGTTCTCCAGCCCAAGATTTTGATAACACTAAGCCACTAAGCTCTTTTTTACATAGAAGAAAATATGTTCAGGACATTTCAGGACTACTGTCTCGCCCATCTCTTCATTACTCCTTGCTTTGCCAAAAAAAACTCAGGATGCTGAGACAATCACAGTATGATTGTCCTAAAGGCCCAAAGTGGCGGACCCATTTTGGTGGGCGAAAATGGGTTTAATGAAGGCGAAGTTACACAACTCATGTCTAAATTAGTTCCTGATGAAAGCTCTCGTGCAGTCCTATTATGCGCCGAAATGGCGATGCAGAAAAATCATCCCACTGAGCCGCTCATGCCCCAACGTAACAAAGTCAGCTTCCAGAACAATGTTCAACTTGTGTGCACTCGCCAGAACGAATTGGGGGATTCACATGAACAAATCATTAAATCCGCGGCCATTGGGGAATCCATTGATGCAGCTGCGTCATTTGCATACTCGGCCACATGTTGTAAGCAAACCCGGTAACCCCAAAATGCCACTTCATCCTACTGCCCATTTGAATCAGTGAGATTCCAAAAGACTTTGCCAGCTCCTGCCAGCTCTTTGTGAAAAAAAGGATAAAAAAGGTTTCAGCAATAGTTTTGGAGCCTTTGGCCACTTACCAACAATATCCAACAATAGTTTGAAGCCGCATTGCGCCGAGTTGCATAAAGCGTGTAGGTTGCGCGATAGCCTTGGGAGCAGTCATTGACACATGGCCCAGCTTTGTAGATTCCATCAACCTTCATCGAAGGTGAATGGGGGCCAACCTTTTTGCCACAAGATTTCCAGCATCCGTTTCACCACTTTGAAACCCTGAGTGCATGAGATCTCTCTCTCTCTCTCTTGATGATCCAGCTAAATGCAGTATCGAATATTCATATACATGTACAAATGCGCACATATAACTATGTTATTTTAAATATAATATAATATATATATATACACGTATATATATATATATATATGCATAATCTCACCACAGACACCATCTAGATTCAAGAGTCATGCTGGGCTGTACTCAACTGTGATCCGCCAGCCGTTCGGCTGCACAACCCCATATATGTGCAGGCGACCCGGTGACCCTCGCAGGTAAAAAAATGCCCATAGATCCTTCGCTATGTTTCACTCCGACTTTTCAATACTTTTCACCTGTCCCAGCCTGTCCCTCTCTATTTTTTGCGCAGGGACAAGTACCGTAATGTTGCCAAACCCATTGGCGATCCTCCATGCTCTGGCTTTCATCTTTGATGAAATCCTGGCAGCGCGGAGCTTTTTTGCCAATGATCCCCCCAAAAAAAGTCCTCCCTAGGTTTTTCCCTCAACAAAGAAGCCACTGTGTAGAATTTGGGGGGTCCATGTTACAATGTTTCTGGGAAGCCAATCAAAATAGTTGATCACTGTTTTTCCATCCACCTTTTCCAAATCTCCATGTTCGATAAGGGATAATAACCGTTTGCCAAAGGCAATCACCATCTCATGTCTTTGCGAACGTTCACTGGTTGAAGGCCGCACTGGTAAAAATCCACATGTTTGCCAATGTTTGCAGGTAAAATCCAATCTGCTGAGTATCACATATGCGTATATAATATATATATATATGAATATATATCATATACAATATATGATATATACATTTATGGTATACTTGTATTTATTTGCCGATTTATAAACACCCATGGGTTTCCCATGTTGTGCCAGTGATCTTCCGCTGTCACTGTGCCCCACTGTGTCCTGGAGCAAATTGCCCATGATCAAGCCACCCATGCACAGGAACACGGCCAATAACACCTCAAAAACTCAGCGGAAAGAACGAATACATTTTTTTTTATGAGCATCTAAAATTGCAGCTATAAAACACACACACACACAAATATATATGTTTTAGATATAGATAGAAACAAACTACATGCAGTATTCAATGCAAGTCATTGAACATTGCAATATAAGATCAAGATTGATGATATTATTTTCAATACATGGAAAACTAGCAATTAGGACCATTCCTAGTGGAAACCCGTCATTTGTGAAATGATGTTCTTACTTACCATCATTCACAGTAATTTCTTTATGACTTCATCGTGACTTGCCCAAAGCTGATGTCATTCTCTTCAGTGATTAGTGATGGGTCAAAATGTGGATTTCACCAACATCCATGGCTTCTTCACGGAGATTTCATTGATAAATACCCTCTGGTTATGTCAAAATAGCTATTGAAAATGGTCATTTATAGTGGATTTTCCCATTAAAACTGGTGATTTTCCATAGTTATGTTAGTTTACCAGAGGGTACATGGTTTGAGGTGAATGGGTTTCACTCAGATCCATAGCCAGTGTTGGTCCATTCCTCTGCATGGGATCTTTCTGGAAAGCTCAGTGTTGATGCCAGGCTCCTGGCCACGCCGTGTATCCCTTGATGTTTGATGTTTCTGGCCCACGGACCGACATTAGGACATTTCTGTCCAGATCTAGCTGAAGTCCACTGATCTGGTCTCAACTATAAGTCTGAGTCTCCAAGTTTCGAGTGTATAAAGTACAATAGAGTTGCCAGTTTAGGGTTACATGATGTAATTATCATGATCTTCAAACATTCACCCCGAAACTTTCGCTGGGAGACTTCCCCATTTCCATTTCAAAATTTCCGGAGTGGTTTTGATTCGCCGAGGGGCCATCGACCAACACAAGGAGGGCAGACAACACTGACATGCCTTCACCAATGAACCTCGGCCCAAACAGAGACCCACAGGATATTGGGGCCATCTGGGCCTGAAAATGGTGACCTGAAAATGGTGACCCATTTTCAAAGACAACAAATGGTAGGTTGATTCGGTTGATTAAGTTGCTTCTTGTCTTGACTTTTTTTTTCCCTTTTATAATTTTTATATAACTAAAGTATTCAAAACATGGAACATATAAAAAGTGGTTCACTTCCTATAGAGCAGGCCCGTGTACGCTGGCCCCACTTTGGACCCGGTGTTCGGCCGGGCAACGAAGGCCGCGGAAGAAGCGAAAACTGCGCACCTTGGGGTCTTGGATAAAGTGGGTCAGCATGGGGTATGAGTCACCCATACCAACCTTTTAGCTCTCCTTAGGAACAGTTAGTTAGGAACAGTAAGGAACATC
Organism: Cladocopium goreaui; assembly: GCA_947184155.2. Taxonomy (NCBI): domain Eukaryota; class Dinophyceae; order Suessiales; family Symbiodiniaceae; genus Cladocopium; species Cladocopium goreaui. The sequence continues at coordinate 1,148,294 of CAMXCT020001668.1, read as the reverse complement.
TTAAATGTAAAGATCATCCAGAAATTGATGGCCCAAAAACCTCAATGTGTTTATTGAATGTGTTTCACTGTGCTCGTGAGTATCACCAGTGCAATCCAGTGCATACGAGCGCGTATAATGCACTACACTATATATTTACATATATTTACGGAATTATACGCATTAGATTTACACATGTACCAAGTTGGTACCTCATGTACTGGGGAAATAATATTAATCATTCACCCAGACAAAGTATATACTGTAAATGGGCGTGTCTGAAAAATGGTGGTATACCCCATTAATATAATGTAATAGGGACAACTGATGATAAACCCTAGGGTTTTGGGGTTCCCCCATTTTCGGACAAACCCGAATAGTCAAGTGGATTGAACCAGTCAATTAGTTCGATCATGTTCACCAGTTATCACCGTTTTTGTCATCCCATCAATATCATCATAGCCATAGATTTGACATGAACAATTAAAGTCACGTTTAATGAATAGTTCGTTTATTAGGAACTTAGTTCAATCCCGAATCGTTTGGCATGGGCTAACAGTATCCATTGCTATCAATGATCATAAATTATTCCTCGGTTATCTCGCCATTCTATCTCCATAAAATCCCAAAAAAATACTATCAAGTTACAAGGTGAGGAGCTACAAAGTGAGGCCCCCGTTTACTATATATTTAGCAACGTTGACGCACATAACTTGAGTAATTCACTGATGGGGTTATGGGGAATAGAATTACAGTATTACCCTGCTATAGAAAATCGATGAACGCCCATTGAAATAGTTGACCATACCATGACCATACCATGATTTACCAATTAAAAATGGTGATTTTCCAGTTCGCAAACTGAAACGTTTAACGGCTAAATCGGGTCAAACTGGGCCTCACATCCTCAGATCTTCACATCGGGCCTCACCTTCCACTGCAGCCAGAGGCTCCATCCGAATGGCACGAAAGGCCTTGAGAGCCGTGACGAAGCCTGGGCTTCGTAGATTTCGATGCCGGAGTTTTCCAGTTGAAAAACATGTCTTGAGGGTCGCTCAAACACACACACACATATATATATATATACACATACATAAAGAATAAAGATATAGGAAATGATGTTAGAACAAAACATATATATATATATATATTTATTTATATGTTAGAACGCAACAATCCAACATAATCCAACCAAACTTCTTGTGGGTGATCTTCCGTGATGTTCATCGTGTTCAGAAGCTCCGGGCCGGATCGGACATGTTGGGTGGGCTCAAGTGAAAGCTTAAAAACTCTGTTTTGAAATAGTCTCAACCACCTCCAAGCACCATTATAAACAAAGAGTCTTTTCAACAGGAAAACATGGAAAACCCCAACTGTGGCGCACAATGATCTGGTAAAAAAACACATCGCACGTCCAAATCAAAAATAAACCACTCAATCTACCTACTTCTAATTGGAACAATTTCCATGCCAAACATATAATGGATAAATTGGTTAGTGAAGGTTACTTTGAAGGGGCAACCTAGTTACAAAATTTTAGATGGTGGTCAAATTTAATTAATCAAATCCCACACTATTTCCTTTTCATAAAACATACCTTCCGGTAATCTGTTAAATCTTTCTAAATCCCATAAATCCCATAACAAATTCCCATAAAATTCCCCTGAAAAACCAATGGTGGCCCCATTGACTGATGCCAAGACACGCAAGGTAGCCACGTCTTCGGACTGTGCATTCCTGGTGTATTACCATCTTATGCGGATCTGTTATGGGATAATGGGGATATATAGCCAATCTTTGGAATATATTGTGATAATATATGTGGGGATCCGGTGTCAGATTCTTTTCGGATAGTATTTTAAGGCCGTGGAATTGGATGGGTTTGGATCCTACCCCCCTACGACATGGAAATGTAGAATCTTCATAGACTTGACGGGGACAATTAAGTCTTATAAAGCACGGACAATTTAACCAGTGGAACATTTGAACATTTATGGATCAATGATCCATATATATATATAGAGATGAGAATGGACATTTACTTTGGTTAATGGCGTTAAATTATAGATATCCAAAATTGCGCATATTTGGGTGTGGGTCACATATTTGGGAAGCCCCTGAAACCAAAATCCGAGGTGCGCTGGGCATGACTTTTTGACCCAGAACCCCATGTTTCCCACCTTGGCACAGTATCCCAAAAACATGGCCGATTTTAGATATTATGCTGCTATCATGTTTTTTTGGCGGCTTAAGTGTTAATTAATACACACATTTATGACAAACAGATTATACAGTACTACTTGCTACCCATCCAACTGGTCTTCCCAATTTACATCAACATTAAATATTGCTAATATAAATCCAACAGTTTCTTGGTTGTCACGCAGTAGATCCCAATTTTTGTTGGTTGATTTTGGTTCATACTAAACAATTGTCTGAAATGGTAGACCCCATTTTCAGACACACTATTTTCGTGTTTCCCAATGAAATAACGGCTTGTTTATATCTGCGAATCACATCATCAATCATATATACAATATCATATTGGTTAACCATGTTTAATTTCCATAATGGAATATGTATATATATACATATTTGTATAAACAATGATAATAATACTGTATATATCTTATTTCTGGTTAACAAAGCTTTTAAAGCAGAAATATTAAATTATATATATATATACAGTAACCAATATATTTACTGTTATACTGTATATTCAAAGCTTTTTATCAATCTGTTAAATACCGTATAATTAAATTCCAATTTCTTGTCGCGACTCACCGCTGATGACGAAGGCGCATGCTGACGAAGATGTCCACTAGGCCACCCACCACCAGCACCGTGTCCAGCCAGTTGGCCAACTCAAAAAAGGGAAGGTCGAACGGAAAAAGATGAACGGATAGATCGATACACATTTACTTATACATATATATATATATATATATAAAAGATATGTATTTATATAATATGATAAAACAAACAGTTTATATATTTATATATATATATATATAGTCAAAAATAATATCTATATATATTTCTAGAAATATTTAAATATATATATATATATATAAATTATTCAAAAATAGTAAAATATTAAAATAATATAAACATAATATAAATGTAATAATAATATTATATGCATATTATATATATACATATATATATATACATATTTTATACAAACATATCATTTAGTAGATTACTTAGATAGACTGCTTACGACGGTGGCGGCAGGGTCAAAATCAACAGCAGCATATCCCATTCAATGTATTCTTCAAAGGGTGGAAGATTTGATCCCCCAGCTAACTTGAAAAACATACGTGCTTCAATATATTGTTCAGAGAGATCGGGGTTTGATCCCCTGTGAAGATAAATTAAAATTAATATCCCGTTCCATATATCGTTCAGAGAGGGTGGGGGACTAGATCCATTGTGGGAAAAATGGTTGGGGTGGGACAAAGCGTGCATAATATATAATATAATACTATATAATATTAAAAAACACATAAGCTAATAATATATATATATAACTTTCAATAATATATGTATGAATATAAATATATATATATATATATATACATAATATACATATATGCACATATATGTACATGTGCATGTGTAATGTACGTCAATACGATAATATATATATATATATACACATTATAGTATATAATTATATATTATATGGGTGTATGAATGTGGATATAGACATGGAAATATGACATAATTGCATTAACACATCTGGCTCCGTGTTTTAGGCCAAGCAACAAAGCTATTCTGCTGCCCCCGGCTGCGATCGTCCCAAGCTACGACAATACAACTCTTCGTGGCGAAGACTGGATAGTAATTCTATGGTCATTATGACGGGATAAACAACTAGCTAGCTTAGATTAGCTCAAGCGCTTATAAACAATAACTTACAGATGAATAAGTTACATTTGGATACATTTGGGATGAGCTATCAACGGCTAACATTGTCGTACAGGAATTGGATACCTATAGGAGCAAAAACGGCTGTGACATAGGCTCGAAAATCCCCCAAAATCGGTCATGTTTCAACACATTTCAACACCTGTGGTGTCAGCCCAATATTAGGAAGCACCCACATCTCTGGTTGGCTCAGGAAAACTACACCAGCCGAGCTACATCTTTTACAAAGTTACCTTTTTCCAGAGCGACTCGCAGCAACAACTCAGCAAAGAAGATGAACACGAAGACGCTATCCACCACTCGGAAAACCTCATGACGACTCCGAAGCCGGAAGAAGGGGTGTGCGGTTCCATGGGTTTTGCCTGGCTTTATACCGAGGAAATTCCGGGGGTTGTCAACATGTGGTGATTATAAGCATGGTGAGACTATACCCACTAGTACCCCCAGCTGCACCACCAAGTACAAGTATGATAGTGAACAGGGGTTGAGCATCGGAAAGAACCTGTTCAATCCACATCAACCTGAAGAACCCTGGCCATAAATGTATAGAAGTGTATAATCAATTACTCTGAATCTTGGGCCATTAAAAATACCTTGTTTATACTTTCTACTTGGTTGATAGGTTTCCCTACCATGGGTTTTAATCATCCACAATAGCCCAGGCAGTATACTTCCCATACCTATTGGACCAAGGCACCGTTTAAGTTTATAGCTCGATTTAAATGAATCCACTATACATCCATGCACAGGCTTGTTCTCTGACATCCCGTCAACGTGAAAGCCACATCACCAGGTCGAACCCCCGAGATCTTGGGTGCAATCACGGGTGCAGTATGACGCTGAGATTGTGACTAGGCGACTGCTGGATTCATAGCGGAGAGAGAGAGAGAGATATATATACACATTTAAATATATTAATAAAAATCTACACTTGCATGGGATGATTCTTCCCCAATTAGTGATAACTATAGTGATATTTAATGGTGGTGTGGAGCCTGGCGTGTCTACATTCTACAGTAGATGTTTGGAATTCCTTCTCTTGGAATACAGCCTCTGCCACGTTCTTTTCGAATCTTTGTGTGCGTGACCAACGTGCCAGGCGCTTCTGCGCCCGCGCTTGCGTGGCCGGTGAGGATTTGCTCAATGAATGCTTGTAAATTTTATGTCTAGTTCCCTACTCATTGATGCGAACTCATGAAAATGAACTATATAGTATTTGCGTAATTTACCATGGCTAATCTCAAATAGAATGCATTATGTTTTTGTTTACCGGCTAAGTTAGTATACCTTACAGCACACAACGCATATTAATCTGGTTGGGTGGTTTCAACCTGAAAATTTGGTACCCCATTCCATCCACTGGTTTGTCATCATGTTCATTCCTTTTCCTTTAAACATAAAAATCATGAATCGATTTGGGTGCCCCATGTTCAAACACACCCCAAAATCAGATTGTTTATTTATTGTTACTGCTGTTATAATATATATATATTATAAATAAACACACACTAGACAAGAATGGATCATTATATGATCCGGCAGGAACTGAATCCTGAAACATGCAGATTAGATACGAAACAACGAAATTAACGAAGCATCCTACGAATAATAGAAGTTCTCCTGAATGGTTTCCGTGTCCAAGATCGTCATCAAAAATTATAGATCGGCGATGTGGTTTTGACAAAATAATCCAAATACATCGGCGACATGGTTTCGGCGAGATAATCCAAAAAATCAAAATACTGTCGGCGACATGGTTTCGGCGAAAGTACTGAGGGAGGTTCTGATGCAGCTGAACTAATCGTAAATGGCCAAATTTGATTCCAGATTGCGACAACAGTGCAGCAAACTGTATAACATTGTTGTTGGGGTTCTAAGCTTGGCCCCTTGCTATGTCCGAAAAAAAGCAGGTACGTGACAAAGGCGTCCCTTTGTCATATCACCATGGAAAGGCAGTGTCTTCGTTGGTGGATGACTGCCAGACCATGCATCCACCCCCTGCAGATGTGAGAAGATTGGAACAAAAGAAGTTTTACATCTGTTCAGATGTTACACACACACACATATATATATATATATGCATATATATATACTTATATATATATACATATCATTGAATCCCATTGATGTCCCAATGTTAAACATGACTCATCAGATCCCATTCACATTCCATTGAACAACCACCAAGCCCGAAGCGCCATACGATTTCCAGCCCGGAGGCCGGAAGAACTTCTTCAAAGTTGGCCTGGGCTGGGACGCCCTGACGGGGTTTTCTATGATTTCCTGGTAATTTCTCCCATATCATTGGTTGGAACATGTTGGAAACCATTGGAACCCTGCAGAAGATAGAAAAGTGGGACATCCGGGACATCTCCCATAGGATCCATATGGATCCATGGTATATATGCTAACATTTGGGGTATATTGATGGGATCCATGTCACCATATATAGCAGCACCATGGATCCTATGGGTCTGGAAATATGCTTCGGAAGGACATCTTTCCGGGACGATCCAAACATCGAGAAGGGCCCCTTCTAGGGCCGATGCTGGGCAGTGGTCAATGGTTTTCAAGGTCACCGAATTACCAATCTCTTGCGATCATTAAGCTATTGTACCCAAATGCAGTCACCAATAGTATGGAAGAAATGAAAGGAGAATGGGTCCAATGTGATTCTAATCATTGTGATTTGGGCTCACGATAATTGCAATATTGATGTCACTTTTTTCAGCAGCAAACCTGGCGGTTTGCATCTATGAAACTTTAATGACTACAAAAACTTGGATGAAACCACAGAATTCGATAAACATCACTTGACTATATAATACCCATATGCTCCATGTATGGTATATTTACCTACATTTGGGTGATTTTGAGGGTTAATGTTGGTAAATATTCCATACATGGAGCATATGGGATATAATAATAAAACATAATACAACTCATGACTCATGGATTTGCCTGGGGTGGCCAACCACGATTCAACCCTGGTAGGGTCATTTTCATCACCAACTCGTTGGGGACTGTGAAACAACATCACTGCCGCACTGCCATGGGAAAATGTAGCTTCAAACTGGGAAAATCTTGGGAAAAGATCGTTAATAATGGTTAACAATGGTTAATCACTATGGTTAATGATTGTGGTATCACTATGGTTAATCACTATGGCTAATCACTATGGTTAATGATTGTGATTATTTTACAAAGTCCGACTTGATATATCAATACTTCTCCAATTCACCATGAAATTATAGCTTTGTAAGGCCCATATCCGCCATATCCGTATCTGTCGCCGGCTCCACCCCCCCACCAAAAAATATAGTAATATGTAATTCAATGTAATCCGTCCTCTCTATATGAACTCTAAATGAACTCTACTGACACTATTTTGATGGTGACTTTCTGTTCTATCTTTTTGAGGCTTCCATGCACTGACACAGGTCAGTAAGTATGGTATCGGCATGAATTTCTGAATGTATTTCTACATGTATACAGATGGTTATACACTAAGATATATACATGATGAACTTGGATTTGCTTAAAGATCAACCAAAAAAAAAACAAATAGTCCCAGTTTGTTCCCCAAATGGTAGGTCTCCCAATGGGAAACTAGAATATTGTTTTCAGCAAATCCATGTGAAAAAAAAGCATGTGTACTCAATAAAGAAAAAACTTGCACAATAAAGTCGCAGTGTAGTAATTGATTCTAGAAAATATCACTTTGGATGGATTGCAGTCGCCTCTTCCCATACCACTCGCTCTCTTTACTTATTTTTAAGGCACCCTGGTGAATTGAAAAATGACCACAGAAATCCAGCTCTCAAAACTAGTGCGCTAAGACGGCCGAGCTTAACAAAAACTCCAGTTGTGGGTATCTTCATTCAACCAAGAGGTTAATAGTAAGGTTTAGTAATTGATATTTTATATGAATTAAATATAGTTTGACCAATATAGGTTCATAATGTTCATAATGTTCATATAGTACCAGGTGAATGTACATATATATATATATATAGAGAGAGAGAGAGTGGGACGTTGTGAGGGCCCGTGTTTTTCAGTGTTTTTTTTTGTGTCTGTATATGTATGTATATATATATAGGTGAAAAGCAAAGCAATAGGAAATCCATCGATTAATACTCTCTGGTAAACTAACAGAACTATGGAGAAACACAACGTTTCATAGGCAAATGTGCAATTTTCCATAACTTGCGTTTACTGTTCAGTTCAATATACTCTTTATCCGGTTTCAACCATCTTGAAAAATATGAGTTCGTCAGTTGGGATGATGACATTCCCAAGATATGGACAATTTGCCTTAAAATGTTCCAAACCACCAACCAGATTAATAATGGTTAACCAAATCCAATTAAATCACCATTAAAACTCCACTATTCCCATAAAATCACCATTAAATCACCATATATCACCATAATCCCGTTGTTGCGATGAGTTTTTTTTGCTGAGCTTCTCCCGGCATGCCAATCTGCCCTGCCACTTGCCAGCCCTCCATCTCAAGCTGCAACCTCAAGGCTTGAAGAAGCCCCACGGAACAGGGGTGGAATCCCCAACATTTTCACAGAAATATGTGGGGGTATATTTCCCTTATTAACCATGATTTAATGGTGATTAATATGGGAGTATCTATGGTTAATGGTGATTTTTTCGTGAATTAATGGTGATTACCATGATATTTGGTAAATGGTGATTTAAACATGTCTCTCAACGTTTCCGCAGTTTAGCCGGTTCCTTCAGATGCACAGGTTTTTTGGAACATGGTGATTTAAACTTTGGAAATCGGCTGAAGTTGAGGTTTACTGGAAGTGGCCGTCCGAAGGGATCTCTGGATTTGTTTCAAACAACTGGACACCTGGAAATTAGTTGGGCTGACCCAATAAATATAAATGCAAAACAAAAACGATCTAAGTTCATATCCATCTTTCTCACCCAACAACTGCAAACCCGTGTGTAAAGCTTAATTATCATCAACAAATCTAAGTTCATGATACAAATCCATCATGTTGCTATACAGTCGCTATACAGACAAAAAAAACCGCAAAGGCTTCCACGAATGTAGGCTTCTGTATCCTCCAGCGCCGAATGGCATTAGGGCAAAGGAATTGATCAACACGAGAAATCCAGCGGCGTAGTCAATGTATTGACTGATCCTCACAAAGGGAAATCGAGGGGTAGACGCGTCACGTTTGGGTGGCAAACTTGGTGGATCAAGACGATAAAGATGTCAATTGACCAAAAGCAAGCTACCTTTGTGGCTATCATATGCTATCATACCGTACGCATCTGTTCAAATCGGGCAGCGGGAACCGAACGCCTATGATCTGGCTCAGGAGAATTACCGTCGGGGTGGGAAATTGGCAAAATTATAATGGTTAAATATGGTTGCTAACGGACAAAAAAAGGATACTAAATGGATATGAATGGTTGACAATGGATTGTAATGGATATAATATATTATATACACATACACACTACATGTATAGGTATAATCCCATCCATCTAGTATTAAACACGCTGTAAATGGTCCCAGATATGTGAAAATCGCACTGCTATACCATAGTCTATGGGGGTTGTTTGATATTACGGGGATGTGATTAATCATCCATTTCCATCCAATTCCGCCTTTTGGCCTTTTGGGAATTATTTGCCTACAATTAGTTGGGGCAACCCTGTGACACCTGTGTGTTTTCTTCAGATGTTTCATCTTTCTAATGGGCGTGGCAAATGGCATCATACCTTGGAAAGGATCAAACCACGCTGCTTCTGAAGTAATGCATTTATATGGCTCTACCACCATGTTTCTTGGTTCCCAATGGTTGCCATGTTGATATGGTTCGGTTAGATGCTTGATTGTGAACTGGCTCTTCACCGCAGTCATCTTGAGTTTTTCTGGATGGGCGGCAAGGATCAGTTGCATGATGTCAATGTTGAGATTTCCCATGTCCAGCAACTTGGCCATGGTGGCCGCTTTCCTGAAGGACGGCGACCGATTTTCGATCGATTTTCAGAAAGACACCAAAATCAAAGACATAAATTTAGGGGAACAAAACCAGCAAAAAAAATAAGAGGACCAAATCACGTGCGAGAACAACCACATCAATGTATGTAAATTCTACTGTCCTCTGTGACAATTTTCGGGATAGTCTATTGTATACACAATTCATTCAACAATTGACTGAGATTCAAATGGCATGATCCAGGTGTAGCTCTGTGACTGGACGCATACTGCGCATGGAACCCAAAATTGGCACACCCAAAAAGAACAACAGTTTACATTCTAATAACTAATATGGTATGTCGATATATGATGATATTTGTGTATTTATATCGGGTTGTATCGTGTGGTAAGGAATTTCGCTTACACTAACTCATATACATCAGTTTAAATTCAAACTTCCGATGAAAACCAGGTCGTCTGCTTGAGTGCGAAAAATCTGCACCGAGCAGTGCCTGGCTCTTGCTCGTTTCAGGGTGATAGTGATCGATCAATCGGACAGCACGTGGCTGGCTGTCTGAAAATTCGGTACCCCAAACTCAGTTAGTTGAGCATCATCTTCCAATTTACCATCTGGTTATTTAACATAGCCATGGAAAATCACAATTTTTAATAGGTAAACCATCTATAAATGGGCCATTTTCCACGGCTATGTTAAATAACCAGAGGGTATTTGCTGAGGATTTCTGAGGTATCCATTTTTCTTGGACAAGCACAACTGACGAAACAAAAGACCTAGCATGGACAGTATGCAGCTGCCACAGGGGCAGGGCTGCCACAGGGGCAGGGCTGCCACAGGGGCAGGGCTGCCACAGGGGCAGGGCTGCCACAGGGGCAGGGCTGCCACAGGGGCAGGGCTGCCACATGGCTAGCTGGGAAATCCCCGAAGTAAATGGGAGAATTCTCCAGCAAGCCATCCTTGATGATCCGGAGGCTAGCAATTTCACATTTTTTTCACATGTCCATCCCATAAAATGGGATGATTTGATCACAGTTATGGCCATTTATCAGTTATAAGTACTTAGAAAACCCCATTTATAGAATGTATAATCCCATAAAAATCACCACTTATAACTGGTAAATGGCCACATCCCGGTTGATTTACCTATTAAAAATGGTTGATTTACCTACAATTAATGGTGATTTACCATTTGATCATACATTTGATCCCTGATTTTTTTTCTAAGGCCGAACTTCCTAAAACCGAAAAAACCTGCCGGGGCCGGGGCTCGAGAACTTGGACCTGGTGGACCTGGTTCTAGCCGCAGCGGAGCTGTTGGTACCTGCCACTTCTTGTAGGGCAGGGAATATCCATATTCATCCACCATGTTTGCTACTATGGACGTATATATACATATATGGCAGTGTGTCAAAACCTTGTACCCCTGTAGTTCACATCAAAATAGCTGGGATTTATGGATGTTCATCCCACTAAAAATGGTATCTATAGGTATTGATCCATAGCCATATAATGTGCACGTGTGCATGTATGTATAATATTGTATAATCAATACATCAGTGTGTGTCTGTGTTTCTTTGTATTGGCTGGTTGTGTTGGTTGGTTAGGCCCTCACATTTCCACGTGTGTCCACGATATTTAGCTAATGCTGCTTGAACCCATCGAAGTGGCTGGTTCCAATCCATAAACCGTCCATTTTGTATAGAATAAATGAACATGTGAACAAAGTGGAATCATTGCAATCATTCATCACATATAGATAAATCATTGATGGTTCTACATGTGAACAAAATGGACGGTTTATGGATTAGAACCATCATATAACACTTATGTGCGTGTTATATAAATGGTCATTTATTCATAAATGTTATGTGTTTAGCAAACATATAGATAAAGCAATCATTCATCACATATACATGTCTGAATCCATCTGCTTTCCTCAATAAATAATGTTAGTAGAGCAATGTCAAAAATCAGCCATATGGATTGAGAGTTGGAATCCTACCCATAAAAAGGCTGACAATTGGGGATGGTAAAATCAAATTCTTTACTCACATCGTCACATCAATCATTATCTTGCATAAACATACTCAGAATACTCAGATCATTTCCGCACTTCTCCATGAATCATCCCATTCACCATCAAGAATCATCATTTAAAACCATGGTTTATCACTATTAACATCTGATTAACAAGAGGATTTTTCATAGGTTTTCTCATTTAACCATGGATTGTTCATAGGTATTCTCATGATTCACCCACGACTCACCACGGTTTTTCTCCCCGTTTGCCTCCAGGCGAGTCGGAGCTCATCGCTGGACCAGCACTGGGCAGAATCTCATCAGACGCTTCGCCTGAAACCGGTGGTTGAAGCTGAGAAATCTATAGTTAATAGTTCTTAATAATGGTTACCCTCTGGTAAATTAACATAGACCCTGAAAATCACCAATTTTTAGAGGAAACTAATCTTTCAACCCCTATCTGCCGGGGTCTATGTTAATTTACTGGAGGGTAATAGTGGTTAATAATGATAATATCATGGTTATATAATTAATGGTTAATGATATCCAATAAATGATATCATTACCAAAAAAAATGGGTGTGTTAAGGGTAACTTTAATGGTTAATAGTGGTTATAATGGTTAATCATGGCTGATAATGTTTAATAACTGGTTAAAGATGGGACAATTCATTATAAATGGTCAAAATTCACGAACTAAATGGTACTGTAATATATCCAATATTAGCCTCTGGTAAACGTTTACATATAGAAAATCACCATCCTTAATATATAGGTAAATCAAGAAAAATATGGCTGGTTGGTGGTTGACCTACCCCTCTGAAAAATATGAGTTCGTCAATGGGAAGGATGACATCCCAGGATGACATCCCATACATTATGGAAAATAAAGCACCTGCCAAACCACCAACCAGTATAGAACAAAGGTGGTTGAAAATGATTGAAGTTGATTATGGCATAAATATTACTTAAAAAAACAGCTATCATGCTCAATCAGGAAATTTATGGTGATTTCATGATTTCAAGCTAGATCACAGGAAGTAGCCATTTCCATCTGTATCGTAAGTGTGTTAGTTCACCTCGGTTCTAAGTGGACATTGCCCCTACATGCCCCGACCTACCCTATCTGGTTGGTGGTTGACCTACCCCTCTGAAAAATATAAGGGTTCGTCGCTTGGGATGATGACATTCCCAATATATGGAAAGTCATAAAATTCATGTTCCAAATCACCAACCAGCTATTTTTTAGGTACATGCCGTGATTATAAGTGGGGATCTATACAACTTTCCGACTGGGATGAGCTACCAAGTTTTCTCATGGTAATTTAACAGTTTGCAATGTAAAATGAGCCATGAAAGCAGATAATTACCATGGCCATTTTCCGTGGCCAAGGATTAATTACCAAGGGGTGTTTGGATATTTACTACCGTATACTACTGTCAATCTCTTAGCCAGCAGGCATTATCTGCTACAGTCCTCTAGGATAACACACACATCTGGGTAAATCAAAATATTTCACTAACCTGAATTAATTATGATTTCCCATATGCAAACCATGATTCCAGTGGGGTCACAGTGAGGTCGTTAAAATTTACCCAGACACTTATTTTGTTTACCTATTTTGATCACTTTTTTTTGTCTCACAGTGTTGACTGGGAGTAGAGACCCCGAGAAAAAACTTCTCCCAAGAAGACCATGTTTAGTCTTCCAAGCCCCAACTCATGGCAGGGTCGATTGGAAAGTTCTCGCCGGGTTGTGAATGGGAGTGGTTTACATACGTAATGATTACATGTTTTTACCACTCCCAAACAACGGGATTCATTGGCTTGAGATATACTGTATACATATATATATATAGGCTGAAAATGGGAGTTGGGGAGCTGACATGTGTTTATACCAACAAACCTGGGTTGGAATGGTTTTCCAGGAAAACCCACCGATTTGGAATAGCATGGATCACTCGGAAGGAGCTTTTGGAGAACGCGAACCAGTGCCAGCGGCTCTGTCAAATCTCTGGCCCTCTGGAATTTAGGTAACTATAGAATATCACAGTCTTGAATAGGACCATCATAACATAAATGGATGTTTGTTATTGTTTTTTAAAAATCTGTGTTTTATAGCTATATATATATATATTAAACTACCGAATGATATTGTTTCTAATTGCAACAATCCTAATGACATTCAAACATGTTCTTGCCTTCATCCACATAGTGATATTAATTGGTCACTCAAAACCTTGCGTTGGCCTAAATCCAATGACATTGTTCTTGGCGAACTCCTCCACCTCTGTTGGTTTCCAGCAGCATCATGATTGGTTGCCTTCCCATATTGTTTGCTTCTTGAAAACTTCATGTTTGTTGTTTGAACCCAAATGTTCGTCGGTCAAACCTTTAAAACGACAAGTTCTGGCTCGATTTCATCAATTTTTCGCGCCGAAAAACCCGGTGAACCCATGTGAATTCCATATTTTTGTTGCCGGTTCGAGCCACGCGTTGAGTTCTTTTCATAGGTGAAATCCATGGTACATCCCCCTCTCTCTTGGTGGGAAAATCTGCCGGATTGCCGGGCCAAAATCGACAAAAAAACCCTCCATTTCCGGCCCAAAGCAGCGATGAACTCAAACATACGGATCGCCAGGTTGCTTTGTACATCATCTTCTTCCACTTCTTCCACTTCTTCCAGGGTGACCACCTGACACTTGGTGGCGCTGGGGCGGCTTTTCCGCGAGAGATCACGGTATGCCGGAGTTCTGCGAAACAGCCAGGTGTGGTGAAAACCAGGGATATCACCAATACTAAAGATTGGTTGGTGATATATTTGCTATATTCTTCATTTTTAGTGACATTCATCAACATGATATCACCATTTTTTGGCATATGACCCGGCACATTCCCCATTTTATCAGACATGGCAAAAACTACAAAGCGTCCCCCAACTGAAGTTTTATTGCTGGCTTTGCCAGAAAAAAACATAGAGTAAGAATTGAATATGTAAGAATAGCCACCATGCAGTAGTCATGTGTGAAAGTAAGGACCCCGACAATTGATGAAATCCGATGGTCAATCATAATGTTTCCTTTTAAATTGTGATATTGGGGTTGTTCCGTTTATCCGCTAGTTTTGGAATGACAGAGCAATATTGCAGTTGGAGCACGTGAGTACTGCAAATACTGTATGTGTTGATGATACTTCCTGTGAAGCATTGTTCACTTGACTTGAAACAATCCTCACATATTTACAGCACGCATTTATTCGCACAAAAAAACAACCAAAATGTATGTGAATGTAATCATGGAGATAAATGGAGACAACACATAAATGTGATATATACAATGATATATATATATATATTTATATATGTATATGGAGTCTTCCAAAATGGGGGATACCCCTGAACCATCCAGTTAAATAGGATTTTCCATAAACCCCATATGACCAATATATAATGTGTATATATATATATATGTGTGTGTGTATGCACATATATTTCCTTCTTGAGTTCTTCCCTAGTCCCTAGTCCAGTTTGTTTTTCGGGCTTAGACCCTTGAGATGAGCTATTTTTTACCCTGGCAGGTAGGCAACGCGGCTCAACCACAAATGGGTATCGAACAAATCCCATTCCCCAAAATCCAGTGGATAGCCACCAGCCAATTGGATCCACGTGAAAAGTTGGAGAATCTAGCCACATCCTTCAGCAAATCCAAGAATTGTTTCACATCCAACAAAACCTTGGACCATCTTGGGCCATTGGATTTTTGTTGCTGAATGAAACCAACTTCATCCAACTTTTTTTAAAAATAGTGTTCCCATTTTTCCCTTCAGCTCCATAGCTCCCCAAAGGAAAACAACCCAGTCCCCACGGTGAAACACCTTGGCAGACTTGGGCGACTTGGGCGAAGATTCGCCCCGCAAATCGGGGGGTTTGGAGCTGGGCCGTAAATGGCCTCGGCTTCGCCGCAAGATGGTTCAAGAGGGTTCAACAAAACATGGAGAAAACCCGAAGAATTTTTGGTGGTATCAACAAAACATTTTTGGCAGAATACAAGCTCTAGACTTTGAGAGTGTCTGATTTGTTTGGGGGCTTCAGAAAATGGGGTAAATGCCGTTAGACCCCAAATTTGATGGTTGAGCATCACCGGACTCATGTGTGTACAATTGTCAAAGATGTCTCAAAGTTGGAGGTTCATGATTGACTGAAGGATGATTGACTGAAGTTTGATATTGGAAAACCATGGTCCGTACCATCAAACAAGGTCCCCTGCATGTATATATATAATATTTATTTATTTATCTATTTATTTATTTAATATATAATATACGTATAATATATATATATATGTTTGTATATATATAATATGCATACATATATATATATATTTAAATCAGAACCCTGAACACTACTCCGAACCAAGTTTGGGAAATTTTGGGCAGTGAAAATCCATGTCCGCCAAATAGCAAGTTAAGTGGGGAAAGTCATCCAAGCATCTGTTTTTAGAAAGAGACCCATGTGACACTACATGAAAATGCTCAAAATTTCTTAAAGCAACAAAAAGATGTTGTTTTTTTGTTGGCTAGGGCTAGCAAAACGAAACAACATCTAGAAATCATAGGGGCAAATTCATTACTGAATCATTACTGGACAAACTGCTGCATCACCCAGCCTTGTTGAAGGTTATCCATCCATCCATCCATCCATCCATCCATAGATATATATATATATACCCTCTGGTAAACTAACATAACTATGGAAAATCACCATTTTTCATGGGAAAATCCACTATAAATGACCATTTTCAATAGCTATGTTAAATTACCAGAGGGTATATATATATTTATAAATATCCCAGTCAGTTTCACATTCCTGGGGATCGTTGCGTCAAGCTTCTGAGACCAGAGCGACTTTGCGGAGAGCCTTGGCGGCCAGTTGGTGGGCGGCCAGTCGTTTTCCAGGGGAATGACCAAAACTCATCTGACCAAAAAGAAAATCTGAAAAGTGACCTTTTGTCACACGGATAGGACTTTCGCTGGACTCGTATACAGATGTTTCATGATTGTTTCTGCAAAGTGAAGCACTTTTGTTTTCAACTCATATGCTCTGATATGTAACCACCATATTGACATTGGACATCATATTCTCCCAATCTCTCATAAGGTCTGGAGTTTTCTCCCCATCTCTCCGTTTTCCGTTTCAACGCTTGGCGAAAACCACCGGTCCTGATTGCGCGGACTCCAAAGCATTGAAGGCCTCTGTCAGGGCGTCCTCACGGGCAGAAAATTTGGACGTCACCCAAGTGATATTGGGATTTCATGGGTTTCAATGTGTGAACCAGAGAATGATCATATCCCAATGTCCCCTCATGATATTGGGGTTTCAATATGAGAATAATGGGGGTTTCAATAATTGATGATATTCTCATATGTTTGATATCAATGTTTCAGAGAATTTCATATGTTTGATTCATGATATTCTCTGAAATTGGGATCTCAATACTTTTGAATCTGCTGAGACTGCTAGATGGAAATTCAATGAACGGAAATGCTAAGAGACGTGGGATATTCAGCAAAAAATAACCGTTGGTAATTCCTCCGAGGTAATCAAATCAATCTAACAAACAAATCACCATCCATTAACCATCCATTAACCATCCATTAACCACCATTAACCACCATTAACGACCATTAACCACCATTAACCACCATTAATCGTTCAAAAGGAATGTCTCTTAACTAGTGGTCGGCCATCCCCAAGTGAACTCACGGACGCAGCCGAAGTTCGTTGGCTAAGCCGGCTAACCCCAGCGTTTCAGGGTCAATCTTTGGCAAGTCAGCACATAAAAAATATACCATCTGGTTATTTAACATAGCCATGGGAAATGGCCCATTTATAGATGGTTTACCTATTAAAAATGGTGTTTTCCATGGCGATGTTAAATAACCAGAGGGTAACGCTTTATATAACGCACATACTGAACTAGAGTGGATGGTTGCGAAATCCTGCACCAGTTGGTAGATGGATGATGATGGATGTAGATGGTTTGCCTCATGGGTTTCAACCATCCAATGTGGTGCAGGATTTCTTCCAAGCACAGTACTATGCACTGTTCAGTTTTCATCTTGTTGATTCCTGATGAAATAGTCCAATTATGTCCATATCCTCATCTTTGCTACTTCAGTTCCTATGCTGTTTGGATACCTTAACATCACACACACATATATATATATATGTGATACACACATGAATATATATATATATATCACACACACACACATCACACATGTATTGTATGTATTTATATATATAATTATATATATATATATACATGTGGGAACTGGAAACTCATGGGCTTTCCAACTGTCCAAAGAAAATGATCTCTGAAATGCTTGGTTTCCCGTCTATTGGAGGGTTTGCAGGCTACCGTTCCAATCGTTGCTCCAGCCTGCCAAACAGCCTTCTGCTGTTCAGCGAGTTTGAGCAACCGCTCCTGTGGCCGTTTTTCCAGCGTCAAATATGTGGAAAACCTATAGGAAAAAACAGGAAACTTGTCTACAAATGATTGATTTTCGACATCTATGTTGGTTTACGCTAGAGTATGCTAACGTCGAAAATGGGGATTCCAGTGACAAAAGCTAAAACTAGCGGTGTAACATTTGACAGCAAATGGTGATTGAAACGGTAAACCATTGGGGAGTCTTTCCAACAAAACATTGATACAATATGATATAAAGCAACCAAAAAAAAACGATCAATGAGGAGAGAACGTGGAGGCTTCCCAAGCAACAAACGAATTCCTAAATCATGGATTTTTTTAAACATGGTTTACCGTTGCCTATACAAATAATATATGAACACACACACACATATACGCACACTTATTGTTACATCACTACCGTTTTAACAGGGGGGCTACCCATATGTTTAAATATTATATGATGATTATTATTATTATATATATACATAAGTCTACATATTGTTACATTTTGCATATTTATCATACATACATATGTATATATATATATATATAGATAGATAGATAGATAGATAGATAGATAGATAGAGAGATAGAGAGAGGGAGAGATAGATAGATAGATAGATAGATAGATAGATAGATAGATAGATAGATAGATAGATAGATAGATAGATAGATAGATAGATAGATAGATAGATAGACAGATAGATAGATAGAGAGAGAGAGATAGATAGATAGATAGATAGATCGATAGATAGATAGATAGATAAATAGATAGATAGGTATACTTGATCAAATGACAGCAACATGAGATATAGTAGTGACATACTAGTGGAACAATTCAAGTGGATAAATAACCAGCAAACAAATAATCTCATCGGAATACTGTGAGTATGGATTGTTATACAAACGAAATCAATGGAACATACTGAACATACTTTGGCATCTAACTACAGCCATGGTCAGCACGACATTGCATTGATTGAGATGATTGTGGCCGTATAGCTATCGACAATGAATGTTCTTACCATCCATCGTGGTATGTACTGTATCAGAGCCGTTGGTGGTAGAAAAATCATCGGAAAATCTGCTCGTTTTTGAGGTTGCACCAGATATATTCAAATGGTGAGGAGCATATACCCTGTCCTTGAATACTGCAACCCGTCCATTAAGACTCATTAGGAAAAAATATGAGAGAACTTACATCAAACAGTGTAAAAAATCGCCCCTTGGTAGTGCTATTGTAGCTTGTCATCCCATTTTCAGTGGCCCCGCCCCCTTGAAATTGTGCCCACCTTCTGCTCCAGCACGGTGGTCAATACGTCCTCCACCATCGGATACGTCGTGGAAATGGAAATACACTATGCTCTCATTGGATTGGTTTAAGGGAAAATCTTAACCGGAAACCATGGTTTTTACCATCACATTTCATGGATTTTCCTTTAAGACCCCAGCTGATGTTAGCAAACAATCTAAAAAATCACACAATCAAAAACAGAATCACCAAAAAAACAACCCAACGGGAAGATTCACCATAAAAAGCAAAAAAAGAACAAGAAATAAAAACCAAACCTGCATTTTCTTCAGTTGTTTTTCTTTTTTGTCTTTTTTTGTTTTTTTGTCGGTGTGTTGTTTTCTTTTTGTTTTGTTCTTTTTGTTGTGTTTTCTTGTTTTTGGTTTTCTGGTTTGTTTTTTTGTTTGCTCTGTTTGTTTGTTTTAATCTATGAAACCCAAAATATTCTCTGCGCTGTTGGGCTCACCAGTTTTCCGGTTCAACTTTTCCATCTTTTCCCATCACCCAATTCTGTGATCCTGTCATTTACTTCAATTAAAGACATAAGATGGTGCAACCCGATACAGAACATATGCTTGTCAACTGGGATCACACTATATCACACTCCTCAATATCTTCTTCTCATATAGACTGGTGCCAATTCAAGAGTGCAGGAGATGTGGTTTTGATGTACAGCATATGCTGGATTCATCACCGAAGGGACAGCCAAGGATACAGTACACATTTGAAACACTTCGAAAGCACCAACCAGGACCAAGCCTCCTGGTAAATTGTCTAGTCGGCTAGTTCCCATGGAATTTGTCCCATTCGCAAAATGCCGATGTGGCGCCATGTGGCGCCATGTTCCGGTGACAGTCCTGACCGTTCTCTGAGATAAGGACATCTAGCATGACCATAGCTGAAATCAGATCGCGCCCGCAACGCGAAGCGGCGAAGCCGTCGGGTGCGCGGATGAAATCGTACTGTCTTTAGATTTTGGACTGCCGCCTGGGAAACTAAAGTTGGAACCACCCATGAGATCCCAAGACTATTCAGAAGTCCGCCATTGGTTTTTCAACATCATGTTATAATGTGAGATAATGTGAGTATATCATTTTGATGTTACTGTGCAGACTGTGCATCTTCGACATCAACGAAGTTTGCGGAAAAAAAAATCTCAGGCTCCATTGATTCCCATTGATATCCTCAGCTGAGCCCAGTGACACTGCAGGTAACATCATCAAAATCAAGGAGGTTCCTGAAGATGTCAGGGCAGAAACTTTCAACAACTAGTTACTCTGGTTGGTGGTTGAGTGGTGGTATACCTACCCCTCTGAAAAAATATGAAAGTCAAATGGAAGTAAATTATTCCCAATATATGGAAAAATAAAAAATGATCCAAACCACCAACCAGCTAGTAACATGTAGTAACTAGTTGCTGATGGTGTAAAACAAGAAATGTCATGGGTAATGATGGAGATAAAATTCACCAATGAGAGTGGGTACGCGCAACCAACACACAAAGAAAAAATTAGAAGAGTGTCCTTTGGCAAGTTTGATCTGTTTGGCCCAAGGAAATGCCCACGAAAAAACTGGAAACAAAGGGGTCACGGTGATTTTATAACCGCTCTCAAAACTGTCAGTTTTGATGAAAAAACTGGGTCACACTCTGAATTCCAAGTCTGGGGATGTCGAATAAATTCCATCTCCTGAAACTATCTGAGTTTCTCACATCTTCATCCATTTTCACGAAAAAAAAAACATCTCCATGTCTCTTCCCATGTCTCCCATGTCTCATCCCATCACCCCTTTCCCAAGGGCTTTTCCCCGTTTCGGAAAACCCAGCTGGGCCACCCATGGGCTTCGACAGCTGCAAGTGCTGCATCAGTTGCCGCACGGCCAGAGGCTCCAAGGACCAACAGACAGCGGCCAAGAGCAGCTCCAGCCAGTCGTTTTCCTCGCCGGTGAAACTGTGACCCTACATGGTAAATGTCGGGTTATTCCTATAATAGATGAGAATAGATGAGATCTCACTCATATATACGAATCTCCCATTACTTCATGTTAATTCACTGTGTAGATCCTGAAAATTCATGCATTTAAGTGGTAAATTAGCTGTTTGACACCAAAAATCACAACCTTTTAGTGAAAACTAATCTTCCAACCCCTATCTGGCAGGGTCGATCTCAATTTACTGGAGGGTTAAACGTGCAGGCCATTTGTTTTGCTTGGTTGTTGCCGATAATAGAAAAAGTTGGAGACCTGAAAACCTTTTGAAGTATAGAAAAATTGGACAGCCGTAACAAAGGATAGAATTACTTTCTTCGAGTGATCCCCACCCTGACACACTATTCTGTCTATTCTGGCATGGTTTCTGACATAGCATCTGGGAGTGTCTAGAAGTATACTGGCATACTCTATCATACTATAACATTCTGTCCGACATTCTTTCTGGCATATACTCTGACATTCTATCTGGCATTCTTTCCGGCATTCTATCTGGCATCCATATTATATAATATATACATTCTGACATGCTTTCTGTCATCTATTCTGACATTCTTTCCGGCATCTACTCTGGCATTCTATCTGGCAGTTTTCAGGCATTCATTCTTGCATTCTCTCTGGCATGTGTTCGGGTCCAGGCGTGGCCCACTGCATCCGGAGCTCGTGATATGGCTCACAACAATTGAAACCCACAGTCACGACAAGCTGCAAGAGGAGCATACCAGGAGCAAAGGAGAAGTAGGAGGAGGAGGAGTAGGGGGGAGAAGAAGAGAAAAATAAGGACGAGTTGAATTAAGAAAAACTATTTCACTTTGCAGGTGAAAATGGAGACCTTGAAATGATGGGGAAAAAAATGTTGCAACTTTTTGGAGACTGTGACGAGTCATTAGTGAACCAACGTGAACCAACAACCGGCTAACCAGGGATAGTCGTGAAACAACTACCGGAGCTTCACCAATCAAATCCAAGGAGAATGAACGGGAAAAAACGCCAACCAAATGGGAAATAAAAGGATTTACCCTCTGGTAAACTGTCACATAACTATGGAAAATCACCATGTTCAATGGGAAAATCCACTATAAATGACCATTTTCAATAGCTATGTTAGTTTACCAAAGGGTAACCAGCATGGGATAATGTGGTAAACTGACCATCCCGTGAACCCCATTTTGGTTTACGGTTGGGTGCGCCACATCATACAGCTAAGCAGCTGTACAGGCTGTCTAGCCTTTGTCTTTGCATCTTTGATCCAAATAGGATGCTCCATCCTAACTGGTTGGTGGTTTCAACTCCTCTGAAAAATATGAAAGTCAATGGGAAGGACTATCCCATGTATTATGGAAAAATAAAAGCCATGTTCCAAACCACCAACCAGTTTGGGATTGCAAAAATAAACACCATGCTCTTAGTCAGTTGGGATGATTATTCCCAATATATTATGGAAAATAAAAGCCATGTTCCAAACCACCAACCAGATTAGTATCGAAGGTTCAAGCAAAAAAACGTTAAACAGTTGGAATTCGTGGATATAGCTGGGAGGGGATTCTTTTTTCCTGGCCCAATCTTCCTGCATCAAAAACAACCCGTCTGTCCCAAGCGTCCCCAAGAACTGACCATTTGCATGGAATAAACCACTGAATCCCACACATCTATTGACCATCCTAAACGTGTTCGTATTAGAACCCACTGGTTATGACTAACATAGCTATGGAAAATCACCCTATCTTAACAGGCAAATGTAGCTAACTATATAATCCTTTTAAATGTGGATCAATTATACTATTTCACTCACCTGAAAAAATGGGGAAATAATTCCCCTACACATTCACCGTCATTCCAGTGAGGTCGCAGTGAGGTCGCAGTGAGGTCGTTCCCATCAATCACACATTAATCACCGTCGATCACTACAATTGTTAGTGAACTATCCTGTAAGTCCGACTTAATACATCACGAACGTTAGTTATCAGTCTATTTAAGTTAGTTAACCATCACTATACGACATGTTACTATATTTTATTTGTTACCCTCTGGTTACTTAACATAGCCATGGTATAGATGGCCCATAGAAATAGATGGTTTACCTATTAATAGCATGGTGGATCTTTCCATGGCTAAACCAGATGGGAAGCCTCCAGACCTTTTCTCAGCAGGTTTTTCGCCGTCAAGGCTCCCAAACCCCAAGTTTTCGCCAGTCAGGCATCAGCAAGGGGACGGGCATACCTGGCGGTTCTGGTCAATGATAAACCGATGAAAACCCATAGAAACCCATTGGAAACCCATGGAAATTATCTATCTATCTATCTATCTAATCTATACTATCCTATCCTATCTATCCTATCTATCTAATCTATCTAATCTATGTCATCTAATCTAATCTACACTATCCTATCCTATCTATCCTATCTATCTAATCTATCTAATCTATCTAATCTATGTAATCTATCTAATCTATCTAGTCTATCCAATCTATCCAATCTATCTAATCTATCTAATCTATCTAATCTATCTAATCTATCTAATCTATCTAATCTATCTAATCTATCTAATCTATCTAATCTATCTAATCTATCTAGTCTATGTAATCTATCTAATCTATCTAATCTATCTAATCTATCTATCAATCAATCAATCTATCTATCTACCTATGTATATATATATATATATATTTGTTTATTAAAAAAAAAAACATTTATCTACTTTATCTGGATATGAACCTTGACGACTCAGAATCTGTAGCTGCAGGAAAATCTGTTACGATGCCATGAGTCATCTGCAAAAAAGGGCCCTTTTCAAGGAAAGGATGAGATCCCAACCACCAATCGACTGCCAGCAACGACTTTACTCATGATTAGATCCGCTGGTATTTTGTGAGACCTCCCCTGTTTCAGGTTACACCCTTATAGATCCTTGTAGGGTTTCATGATGTTTCATGTCGGATATCACCTTGGGTTGGCAAATCTCCCAATTTTGTATGTCATCAGGTATTCTTGACGGATAAACCTGTCTTTCCCCAATGTGTTCAATTTTCGTTGTTTGACGCGGGGACTTTGACCCTTGCAACCAGTCATCAGTCGGTTTGCCCATGTTTCCTCTCCGATTTGCTTGAGGGGCTCCAGCAAAACAACCACACATTCTTTAGATTCCCCAGTCATGCTGGATATGGAAAATACAACATCGCCTTCTGATCTCTCATGGTATACCCATAAATGGCCATAAAGTCACGTCAAAGTGTTAGTTGTACACCACATTTTCAGGTGATTAAATCTCCCAACATACGGTTAAGACCGCTGCTATTACCATACTTCACATGATCTCCGCATTGCACCAAGAATATCACATCAAATGTTCCCCACTATAACAACAATATCCCAAGAAATACCACCATCATCTCACGAAAAACAAACCATTTATCCAAAAATTCCTATGGACATCACCATTGTTGGTCAATACAGGGGGTTCTGATAAAATCGATCCCGAACCATGGGGCCGTGGGTTTCAATATTGTTCAAATTGGTTTCCATCGATTTTCCCAATAAAAACCCCATAGATTTCCCACGATTTTCCGGTTTACAGTTCTCAATCACTATGAATCACCAAAAAACACCATGAATCACCATTCATCACTATATTAACCATTCTTAACCATTGATTTTCCATGGATTTTCCATAGATTCACCACCCTTCATCACCCCTTCGGAACGGCGCCCCACGCCATCCCACGCCCACCTTTGGACTCGTGGCGTCCCCGGAAACGCTCAGACTTGGCCTGGATCTGGCCACTGTCCAGGCCAAACAACAGCAGCTGTCCCAGGCCTTGCAGGGAGAAGCAAGAACAACACAATCAAAACATATAAAAACTAAATACCCTCTGGTTATTTAACATAGCCATGGAAAATGGCCCATTTATAGATGGTTTACCTATTAAAAATGGTGATTTTCCATGGCTATGTTAAATAACCGGAGGGTAATATCTTGGGTTATTGGATTAATGATTAATATTAATTATGGAAAATTATTGGTGTTCTAGGTAATAATCCAGTAATAATCCAATAATATATAGGCCATAATCAATATTGGCTTGGGTTTCAAAAATATATGTTAGCTATATTATATAATGTTACGATAAAATAGCTAGATTATTAGATTATATTGATTATCATTATGTTATAATCTAATTATGGAACATTCATACAATGGGCCTTTGAACCATCAACAACACACTTCAGGTATGGCGAATGATCCTATCCTTTCCCATAGGCCGATAGGCAAACGAGCGCACGAGGTCTGGAAATTTTATTGGAATATTTCACAATCACCAGATATGACCAGAGATGCTTTCATGTTTTTTTTCATATTTTATAGACCAAAATTCACCAGATATTGCCACAAAAAAAATCTGGACTATTGCCCAAGATCTATCTCAGTTGATTGTGAATCATTACAGATATATCATCCACAATATATGGTAATATTAATCTCGGTAAAACAATGCCATATACCACCCATGACTGGGAATGGTCAACATGCAACCTATAAAGATGGTGATGACTGGGGGATGGTTTATGACATTGTTTTACACACATTATACCCTGTACATATAAAAGAACCAATATCTCTGTATATGTGTATTATATTATATATATACATGCTATGTATACGCTATGTGTATTGGTATAGTGGGGACATATGTATAGAATTGGGTAGTCTTTATATATATATATTGCTATGTATATTGGTATAATGAGAGGTATAATAGGGATATAATAATATATATATATAATATATAGGGATATGAGGCGATATACCATCTGGTATGGGCTATGTATCTATTGGTTTCACTTACTTATGCTTGTTGATGTATTTATCGTTCACAAATGATTTATGTTCACATTAAAATGATGGATTGTTAATGATACAGATTAGATTGCATACATTTAAACAAATGACGTCCAGTGTTTTCCAGCTTTTTTCAGCTTCATTCAGAGCAGCTGCGCTGCCCCAAATGGGGACAGAGAAAACACAAATTTCTGCTTGTTGCAGTCCTATTCGGTTTAGTTCAAACATGTTCAAACCATTCAGCAACATGTTTCCCAGAAAAGGTCTTAGCAATTGATTAGCACTCATACTCTGCTAGTGGGAGTTCATAGTGGCTGATAAATGCCCAGACATTCAAAACACTTCCTGAGAAGGTGATAACACCTTCTCCGGAGACGTTTTGATGGTGGTTTATTGAAGCCCTCATGAAACATGGCGTGCCGCATTACCACTTGTCATTTGTATAGCAGAAAAAATCCCATCACCAGAACTCCAGAACATGTGTTCATTCACTACACTACAGTGCCATAAAATTCCATCAAAACCATCAATTGTTCATCCATCATTACCATGAAAATCATTCACCAGCATTAACTATCAAATCCATCAATCAAATGCAATTTTAGATATTTTAGATGCCATAAACATCGCCATAAAATCATCTAAACTCCCAAACTCCATAGCCATTTCCAGCCATTTCCGGCACTGGAAACGCTTCTCCGAGGCGCGCCGTGCGCTGCGTATTGCGCCGGGCCAGGCTCTGGGCGCTCCAAGGGGGCCGAAGAGCAGATCTTCCACCTCCGCGACGCGAGGCCGCGACGCGACGCGAGGACTGAGGTGATGAGTATCCGACTTGGGGATAGAAGTGGTGAATCTATGGGAAAGTCTAAAAGTTAATAGTAATGAATGGTGATGGTAAGAAATAAACTGATTTATAGTGATTAATTAGTGATTAATAAACATCATAGCTACGAATTGTAGTGATTCGTGGTGATTAACTGATGACAAATGATGTGGTACCCTCTGGTAAACTAGCGGAACTATTGAACATCACCATTTTATAATATCTATTGGTAAATCATCCAAAAGTTGCCATTTTTTCAATAGCTATGTTAATTTGCTAGAGGGTAATCATAGACCAATAATAGCAACCCTGGATGAACAAACCGTGGTTTTATTAAACTTTTTGGGCTGCCCCCACAAACGTGATAATCTGATAGTTAAATGGCACCTTCCAAATGCCAATTAAACAACCTAGTGGTTTATTAATCTGGGGTTGACATTAGCTATAGGCTATAACCCATAAATAAGACTCATGCTGATATTTTACATGTGATAGCTTGACTCTCACAGTACCTCTAGAAGAAACAAATGAACATCCTAAACTATTGGGGTAAATATAATTTTTGGATATTTTCTGGGGATCAATTGGGGTGCAGGTATATTTATGATGGTATATGCTAAGGTGATTTGAAACTGCCTCTGATGCATATCCCAAGCCCTCCAACACCTCCAATGCTGTGAATCCTTCCACAAACCCCCTTCACTTGGAATGGGGTATGGTCCAGGGGTCAGTTCGATTCGTTTTATACATACAAAAATGTCGGTACCACCCTGTGATTGAACATTCCTGGTTTGGTTTCTGAACCCCCAACGCCAACGCCTTTTTCGTTGTTGACCAGCTATATTTTGTTCGAACCATCATTGAGTAGTTACATGTAGTTACTATCAGGGTCTTGCAGCAAATAGTCATCACCATGATTTAGATGGCAGTGTGTCAAAACCTTGTACCCCTGGTGAACATCAAAATAGCTGGTAAATGGATGTTCATCCCACTAAAAATGGTATGTATAGGTATTGATCCATAGCCAGATGAATTTTTCAGGGTTCTTCAGTTGGTTGTCCCTGTTCCCCTGGTGCGGTTCGCAACCGCCACATTTTGTTGTCGAAGTGAAACCCTTCGGAGAGAGGCCTGACATTCTCCGCACAATTCCAGGAAGCGCCAGGGCTGGTTGTGCAGCAACAAGGCCTCGTTAAATCAAAAGCAGGCAGAAATTATCCACATATCCATTAAAAACAAAAAACACACACTCTGAAAACTCATATGACTCATATGATAACCGATACTTTAAATACTTTTACGGTACCCACTTTTATAGGACTGAACATCTGAATGATTCGGTCCGCCTCTTCTGGAGCAAACATGCGGAGAAATCCGTCGGGCTCAATGTTCACAACTAAAAGTCACCCCAAAATACACAGCAAAAACACATTTCATGTCTAGTTCATCCATCTTTAGTTTCCCATTTACGTCTCACCCCGAAACGTCGTCTAAAAGAAATCAAAGAAAAGTTCCAACTCCCATTCAAAACCAAACTTGGAAAGGGGAGCCTCCGTGTGTAAGGGCGTCTGTGTGTGTGAGCCATCAACAAATATCCCTATCCCATCTCATGAAATGCTTGTTGGTTGATAGGTGTTCCAACCCTACAGTTTGTAACTTAAGCTAGTAACAAATTAGCTAGTAACATAAGTCCCAGTAACTTAATCAATCAAATCTTGGTTCGTTATTGGCCAATAGGAATTGTGTATACTGTATATATCATTATACCCATAGTAGTCCCTATTATATAAGTTCCGATTATTTTGTTTATAGTTAAGCAAGAGAAGTCCCCTAGTAAAAGTAATAAGCCCCTGTATAAAATGTTGGGTTCTTAAAACATGTTCCATTATCTTCTCATCATTTTCCCTACGCCTTACATATTGGGGGTTCTTAAAACGAGGGATCCCCCACCCTGGGTGTTCGGGTGAACCCCGCTGTCACCTTCTTGACCTCGAAGAGCACGCGGCCGCGGAAGCCGTTGAAGAGATCCACCAGGGCCTAAAAAAACGTGGAACTGTTACCTCACCGGATAGTTCAAAATGGCTCATATAGCATGTGTATATATATATATAGATAGATATAGATATAGATAGATAGTGCACATATATATATATATATAAATATATGTGTACACATGCGCGGTGTAATTATATTTATATATGTACATGTATATATGTATGTATATTATGTTTTTGCTTAAATATGTGTGTATATATATATGTGTGTTTATTCCCTTGTTACTCATATATGTATACAATTGAAGATAGATCCTGCCATTGCCAAACATGGTTTGGAAGATGAATTTCCACTAAAATTCGGCGATGTTTAGTTTAGGGTTTATGTTCACTTTGGAGATTGTCAAAATGTTTTTTTAACCATAGTTTAATGGTTCTTAAACCATAGTTTATAGTTGACCATGGTTATAGTAAGTTACCATGGTTAACTATAGTTTAACTATAACTATAGCCATGGTGAACTATGCTAACTTCTAACCAATTATGGTTAAGTTGGTTCTAGTCATATCCCAACTGGGCTTCATTACCCAACGCCCCAAGCAGGAGTATCATCTCTGCAGTTGGTGCATGGGCTTATCAACCATCTACAGTAGTATTGGGGGGGTCACCGATCACCGAACTGGGGGGATTGGTTGAATCTGCATAAATCTTATGTTTATATAGTTTGAAACTAAGTATGGATGGCTTATTATTATTTTTTAGGTGGAGTATTGGATGATTGCAGAAAGGGCCCTGAAACGATAATAAGTATATAATCAGTTAGTTGGCATATACTGACTTGTTTTGCTTAAGGAGAACTGGGTCATTTCGCAAATGTATCTACAATTGGATGGTGAATGGTGAGTGGTGACCCCAACCACAAATCTCCACGATTTTTAGATGATCCTAACGGTTGGCACAGGGGCACTTGGCAGACGTGGGGACCCCAAACGATAGCCAAGTTGGTTTATATATCTATATATATATATACCTCCAGTAGCTATGGTTTATGATACTTATAACTTATAACTATAGCACACTATAGCTATAGGGTTCATAATGGTTTATATAACAAGTTATAAATGGCGGTGGTCACATTGTATGGAATGTCATTGTACGTTGTCGGAGTATGCTGGTGTGATATGACTGATAGGATAATCTATGATATATTATTACAACGACCTGTCACAACGATTTCTTTATATATATATATCTGTGTGTGTGCACATATCATTGGTAACCATCCAAAAACGGTGGAGTTTCACCAGTTCAGAAAATGGGATTTCATAATCAATAAAGATCTTCCTATGAGGATAGTTCTTGCCTACAGTTGATTGGGGTTGTGGCACCTGATCCTACCTAGTAACGACCCACAATTGTACAGTGCTTGGAATATGTTGGGTTCACACAACTTGGAGTTGCATCACTTAAGTAACTGTTTTTGGCGCAGCCGCTGCATCACTCCAATGCAATAAGAAACAAATTTAGACAAGCAGCAATGGATGGGTCAACAGAACACACAGAATCGGCTCTTCCAAACCAACATAAACTCATGTCCACCTCACATCGAGTACATTGATACCAGCTTTGTTGGCAACGTAAGGTGTCTCTGGCATAGCAACCATGCGGTAATTATACTGGGCCCATGTTGAACTTGAAAAACAAAAAATACTGCAATCATTACACATTATGTGACATCAATTTCTCTACAAACCCTTCTCAAACATTTGACTCATTTATCATGTTTTTCCTCCTGGTTTTAACATTAACACATATGAACAACTAGTAAAAAGTGCTTTCCATCGGAGTCTTCTGCCGAACAATTACCCCAGCGCTGCAAACACGGAACCAGAAAGGTGGGCTCCATCTGCCATTCAGTTGCGGTTTTCCCAAATCTCCACTCCACATAAAACAACATACTCCATTGGGCATACAGTTATTGTTGTCCAAACAAAACACCAACAAAAACATCTGCCCCCCCAAAAAAGAAGTAAACCGAGAGAAATTTACAGATGCACACAAGGAACAACAAAACCAATCAGCTACCCCCACAGATCAAAGAGATCTATGAATCATTTTTAATGCCACTAATAATCCCTTTGCTAATCCCATTCTAATGGGTCAATATACGTATGTATATATATATATACATACATATATAGATATACATATATATATAAGAATAGAGAAAAACAAAGAAAAAAACAAAACAGGAGTGAAAAACCAACCTCCTCCCAGCCTGGTGCACCTTTGGCTCCTCCGCGGCCTCCACCACCGCAGTGTCCAAGCGGAAGTCGTAGCGCGCAGCAAAGCGCAGCAGCCGCAGCAGTCGCACCTAGGAGCGACTGGGGCCGGGAAAGATTAAAAAAACGTGCGAAAAATATGGGAATCGGTACTTGGTATGAATTTCAACCACTATCAACCAGTCCATTAGATATGTTAAGTACTCTTGAACATCTTCAAGTCGCAAAACTTGGGATATTTGACGATAGTTAGCCAGGAGAATTGATTGTACCTAGTCAGAATAATCATGGTTTCAAGGATTTTTGCCATATTTATCCATATTTAGCCAGTGAAAATGCGGAACATTAACGATATTCAATCAACAGACATGAGATATCGTTAGAGCCTAACCATAGTCAAACAGCAAAAATTTATAGCGTTTGTGTTCAACCATGTTCAACCAGAAAACATGGCTTCATTGACATTGTAATGGTTACAGCGTTGCCTCAGAAAGTGATAAAAATGGTAGATTCAATCGGACATACTATTGAATATAGTCTATATAGATCTATATAGTTCATAGCCAGTGAAGAAGTGAAAAACAATGCTTTAATTAACACACCCATGTCATTCTATATTGATTTTATGGGGTGCCATATGTTTGGACAACGAGCATGTCCTGGCTGGAAAATTACCCGCTGGCCCGCTAGTCTAGAAACATGTAACCTGGCTGGAAAAAAACAATTTCGGTCGATGATTTGGGGATTGAAGGGTAAGATCATCATCCTTGATTGTTTGTTTCAGGTGAATGTGAACTCATCTAAACTGGTTGGTGGTTTTAACAATCTTGAAAAATATTAGTCAATGGGAAGGATTATCCCATATATTATGGAAAATAAAAAATGTTCCAAACCACCAAGCAGTAAATGTGCATTTCATGTTGGTTCCTGATATCGTACTACTTCAAGGATCAAATCTTTCAGCTGGTTCGCCAAAATATGCCCCCTCACCGCTCACCTATGATGCTTGTGGCATGACGTCCTTCAGATGTAGCCAGTTGATTCAATTTTGTTTTTCCTCTTTCGCTCTTGAACTTCCAACTGGACTTATATTTTGCTGCGCTTCATGGGGCCTCTCTGTGTCGCACATTTCATGCACATGGGTTTGTCTCAAAATTGGGGGTGTTGCTGGTATTGCTCCAAATGGCCATGATAACTGGTAAAACATATGCGACAAACATTCATACGCCATCAAAAGTCATCAAGATTTGGAACCCCAGGTTCCAAATCGTGAGAAGAATTCATGATTTAACCATATTTCAACCAAAAATTACTTTACTTCGAGTGATCCCCACCATGACATTTCAAAACAGCTTGTTGACACCACTTTTGTCTGAAGCTTTTGTCACGGGACTTTTGCCCAACTAACTATCCCAATCATTTGTTTCACCTGGCAGGTCATTGTACAGGTCAGACTGTCAAACAGGATATAAACATGTCAGGGGACCATGTGAAGTAAACTCCAGAGCTCTCAACAGGTTTGTTTAAACATGACCAAACAGGCCAGTGGACCACCTGAGCCAAACAAACAAACATGCCCAAACATGTCAGCACGCCGCCTGTCAAACATGTTTGTACAAACATGACTGAACCAAGCCAGTGGACCCCTGAACCAAAGTCAAAGGCTCGCAAGCTCACGTGTAAACTCGACAAAACCATGCCAGTGTTACTTCATCAGATCGCTGCAGCTGCAACTCTCTATTTCCCCACCAGACCTCTTCAATCAAAACCGATTAGGTCCCACAGGTAGAGCAACGTGTCAGGCCTATGCCTCCCCCGGACCTCTTCAGTCAAAACCGATTAGGTCCCACTGGCAGAGCACTGTGTCAGGATGCTTGCAATGCATCATAGACAGGCCAGGACTGCAGCCGCTCCAGCGTCGAAGCAGCTTTGGCTTCCAACTTGTCAGTCAGTTCTCGCAAGTAGGTAGGAGGGCCTTTGCGTAAAAGCTCCTCCACTTGCTCCGTGAACCCCAGCAAGATGAGATTCTTCAGTTTGCGGGCACGCGTCAGCATGACATAGATGGCTAGCCACCAGTCCGCATCCTCTAGGCCACCACCACGACGCAAATCAACCAGCACACCTCCGTCCAAAGTCAAGCCTTGCGCGCTGTAAGCAGTGCGCAGCATGCCATGCAAAAGCGGGAACTGCCAGCGAATCACTTCAATTTTCTCCGTTTCCTCGCCTAGTTTCAAATCAATTTTGAACTCTGCATGCACCAATTCCACAAAGAACAATGTCTTTGCGTCAGTTGTGTGATCGGCCACATTCTGAAACTTTTCTTCCCACGTCTGCAACAGAGCATCTTCCATGGGCGAATTCTTTCCTTTAAGTAATTTCACCCAGATACCTTTGGCCATGTAGTCCGGAAAAAAATGACAGAATCCAGGTTCACGACGGTCCAGGCGCTTCTGATCTTCATGGTGCAAATCCACTTTCACTACCACTGCCAGTTTGTCTTTAACCAATCCAAGGTGTGGAGCCAAGACATCCGCCAGTCGCACAACCATGTTCTCGTGCACCAGTAGCATGCCTCGCAATTTGCCAGTGCGATGCGGGTTTGGAACAGTGAGCAGCTGATGCGTCAGCTGCTTGTCTATGGCTTTATTTTTTCTGGAATGCCTTTGGTCAGCAGCTTGCAAACAAAATAACGGCACATCCAGGTCTTGCGCATCTCGATTTGCCCGTTCCACCATGCTGCGAGCAATGTTCTCCCAATACATGCCAATGACGTGACCATGCTTGAACAAGTCCGTGGTTAGTTCTTTCTTGCAATTTTCGATTTTGCGAGTGCGCAGCTGAGCCAAGTGATTCTCGGACAAGGGAGCAGCAGGCGTGCACGTGCGCATGGCTGTTGTGATTTCTGGCAGGTGAGCATCCAGAAACCGCTTCGACTTCTTCAAATGAATCACTGTATCAATGGTCATCAATGCCGCCTGGGCAGCATGGTGTTCTGTCTGCACTCTGTGCGGCATTTTGCGGATCAGCTCTTCGAGATTGTCATCTAAGGAGATCTCGTTGGCAGGCTTGATCTGCAAAAAATCACCTGCAATCAGCAAAATTGGTATGTGTCCCATGAGCTCTCCTGGGTGGAAATAGCTGGCTGGATCAAGGCCTTCATCTTGACGGGCGCGCATGCTGCGGTAAAGCATCATGTTTTCCACTGCAGCTGGCACCAAACTGATTTCATCTTGAATGACTAAAATTTTCGGCTGCCAGCGTTGTTTCATCTCTTGCTCTTTTGTCTTCAAGGCCAAATGCTTGTTGCGCAAACTGGCTACACGATACGAGCAAGCAGTATGACATGTTCGCGCGCGATAGACATCATTGGAAATGGCATCCGATTGGGCATGGCTGAAGGTGGCAATCATGTATCGCTCTTCTTCTCCGGGCCTGGCTGGAAAAAAGTGACAAAAAACATCCAGCATGAGCTCCAAAATGATTGTCGTCTTGCCAGTGCCACCGGCGCCAATCAAAAGCGCCCAGTGTTCCCTGCCGGACCTCAACCGCGAGGATCCATGCCAAGTGTTCCCTGCCGGACCTCAACCGCGAGTATCCACGCCAAGTGTTCCCTGCCGGACCTCATGTAGGAAGATATGGGACAAAGAATGTGCAGAAGAAAGTTAGAAAGAATGTCAGAAGATATGCCAGATAGAATGCCAGATAGAATGCCAGAAGATATGTCAGAAGATATGCCAGAAGATATGCCAGATAGAATGCCAGATAGAATGCCAGAAGATATGTCAGATAGAATGCCAGAAGATATGCCAGATAGAATGCATCAGATTTGCCAGATAGAATGCCAGAAGATATGCCAGAAGATATGTCAGATCGAATGCCAGAAGATATGCCAGATAGAATGCCAGAAGATTTGCCAGATAGAATGCCAGATAGAATGCCAGAGATATGTCAGAATATATGCCAGAAGATATGCCAGATAGAATGCCAGATAGAATGCCAGAAGATATGTCAGAATATATGCCAGAAGATAGACAAACAGGGGGTCGAACCGGGCACCCAAAAATAGGGGAACAACCAATCCGCCAAACCCTGTAAACAAAACATCCAAGCACACACTGTTTTGTGCGCTTGAGCCATGTAGGCGTCGCATGCATGACCGATTAAACCCTGGTAGTTGTTAGGGTATTAATTACTGGGCATCATGCTCTAACCTACGACTACCATCCCTATCTAACGCTTCTAGATAAGGGGTGTTAACTGTACATGCATTGAGGTGTACTACTTCGGACTATTGGTTCTCATAGCTACGGCAGTGCTCTACACATGACCTACTACCTATGCTATACATAGTGGGGCTCAGGGGTCGGTATATTTCAACTCCCCCCTCGCCTGTTCCACACGCACTGCGCATTGGCAGTATCCTAAGCGGCTACTGTCGCGTGAACGGACGTTCACAGCGACCTAGGCTTTGGATTTAAGGTCTAAGGGGAGGTCAGCACGGATCCCTGGAAGGATTAGTGCTGCTGCCCATTTGTGTGGAGGCAATGCCTTGGTGAATATGTCTGCCGCCTGATCATCGGTGTGGGTGTACTCTATCTCGGCAGAGTCATCTCTGAAGATTTCAGACAGGCAAGACAAATTGACTTTGTGTGTTCTAGTTATATGGCGAAGATTGGGACTATATCCTTTCTTCACAACTAGGATTGTTGCTTGGTTATCTTCGTGGACCTTAAGGGTTACGGAGCGTGCAAGCAACAGCTCCCATAACTGTAAGGCAGGCAAGCCTTCTTGATAAAGCGAATGGGCTAAACTAACAACCTCGCTTTCCGTGGTCGATCTAGAAGTGGATGTTTGGCGCTTGCTAATCCATGCAAGTGGGAAGAAGGAACTAGGGCCAATTAAAACCAAAAAGCCACCAGAGGTTGAGCGTGCAGTTGATCTGTCGCCGGCGAAGTCGGCATCGACAAACAATCTGAGCTCTAGGTCTTCAGGCTTGTCCTGAATGGTACCTACTAACCTGTAGTGTGGTGTTGAGGCTATATACTGGATTAATCTTAGGACCTTCTTATCATCCCCCCTAGACCACGACTGGACCTTTGTGGCCAGATCATTGATAGGCTTGATGATGTCGGGACGTGCAAGTCTACCTAACCAAAGGGCTTTCATCAAAATCTTACATGCGTTTGGAGCTAGTTCCCCTTTAGTTTCATCATCCTCAATGGTGATGG
This sequence comes from Cladocopium goreaui, assembly GCA_947184155.2. NCBI lineage: Eukaryota > Dinophyceae > Suessiales > Symbiodiniaceae > Cladocopium > Cladocopium goreaui. The sequence goes on along the minus strand of CAMXCT020001668.1, from coordinate 1,111,482 downwards.
ATCCCTCAGGTGGAAATGGCGTGGCGGCATGCTTGAGTTTGGTGACACCAGTTATTGACTTATACAAATCTACGGTCTGCTGAGCGTAGTCTGCCATATCAAAAACCATGCCATCTTGGGCTTGGAAGGCTGCACACTTTTCATGACCTTCGGTCTTGGATAGTGGGGTAACAACATGGTTGCGTCCAAGAATCCTATAGATGGGCTCTGGGGGTTCAATGTCTACCACAGAAGTTAACTTACTCCAGAATGCATCATGCTGGTCGGCGGGGCCAGCTAGAGTTAAATCGTCTACATAAGTTGACAGAAGTAACTTTGTATCTGGGAAGTAAAAGTTTCCTGGGTATTCTTGAACTTCCTGTCCACCAAGGTTCTTGATGATGACTTTCAGGTGTTGTTCCCACAGGCCTCCGGCATCAGGATGACCGTATAAGGCTTTAATTAAGAGGACTACGGGCTTAACAAACTGTTGTTTCCAATACTTAGGGCGGAGCTCCGCGGGAAGCTCAATCCAGGTTTTGTATTTGGAAGATAACAGTGCTTGGACGTAAGCTTTGACTGCATCTGCAGCCGTCGCGCGGTTACCCGGCAGCGACCCATACGCCAGGCAGGCGTTTAGCCCTTGGACGGAGGTGGGATTTGCGCCGAGTTCTTGGTAAACCGCGGCTGCACCATGTTCGTCCTTTGCGCAGTCTCCTCTGTACACAATGCGCCCCTTCATTTTGTGAAGGTGGTCTGCAAGCTCGTAGAATTTAATGGACGCGATGGTCATGAGCTGACCAAAGTGTACTGATACACCCGAAGCCTTAGCTTCTTTGCGTACATCTTCCTTCTCGCGGACCGAGCTAAGATCCCAAGTACCAGCCTTAACCAAACCATCGGCTTCGGCACGGATTGCCTCGAGGGCCTTGGGATTGGACAGCATCTCTGCACGGGATAAGAGCTTAGTGACCATTGCCTTGATCTCAGGCGTTGGCGCCTTTGGGTCTTCCAGGTGGAAGGCTTGGGCGATCAATTGTTCATGGTCAAGAAGTTCTGTAACCAACCTATTAGCGGTGGGGTCTGATTCAACAGCTAGGGCTAAATCTTCAAAACCAGCTAATGGGGATACATGCTTAAGGTGCTGCTCAATTTCCCTATGGGGTTGAGGCTCGCTAGTTGCCGGTCGGCAAGGCATAGCAGGAACGGACTGCTGTGCACATTTTGCGGGATACAAAGCTTGCGCAATTAGATTAGTCATTTGGGGCGGATACATTGCGGAGCGAGTGGTCTCAGCTCCCTCACATCTGGAATGAGGTTGCTGGCATCGACACCGCATATCTTGAAACGCCTCTACAATTCGGGGAGAAGTGGTCTTGAGCTTCCATGGCTTTTTGATGGGATAACCATTTCTGTCGGTCAAACCTACGGTACACCCTTCAAAATCAACGGTCATAAACTGGGGATGCTTCTCAAAGAATGCTACAACGTCAGGCCTTTTCCAGCCAGAGCAAGGTCTTGGCCATTCAAACGTTACAGTACCACCATGATTGAGAACCCTTTCAGCGCGTTTGGAAAAACTCTTAAACAACCGTTTGGACTCTTTGACCTGGTGGGCAAGCTTCCTAATGAATGCGGCACCACCCCTCTTCCTATTGATGTACTGCCAAGGGGATCCGGATGTGCAAGGGATAGAGGCCCACATGTGTGGAGGTGCAACTTTAGCGGCTTCATCTATCTGATAGTCTAGTTGCTCACATTGTGACTCATCTCCCAGGTCTATCCTATCCTTACAAAGTCTAACATGATTAATGCCATATTCTTGGTGAGTAAAACCCATCTGGGAGTCCTCAGAACAAGCAAATTCAAACATGGTTGACTTGGCATTGGGTCTGGAAGCTTTCTTGGCAGCTTTCCGGCTCCTACGATTATCGCGGTTAGTTGGCTTACCTACAGCGGGGCAACCAAAAACAGGCAGCGACTTTTGGCATAGGTCGGAACATCGATTGGCAACTTGGGGAAGAATAGCTACACCAGAAACGGAAACAGCAGGCTCGGCTGGAGCACTGGGTTCGGATGACCCTGGTACCTCACCTCTTATGAAGATTTCCTCAACCAATGCTCTGTCCTCTACGGAGAGGTGAGATGGTATCGGATCGGGATCAGGCAGATCCTCACCATGGAAGATGATGCCATGTGCTTCATCATCCTTGTCTTCTGCTTCTGTCTCACTTGTGGGTGGTGGAGCTTTCTTTTCTTTTTCGGCTTCTTTTTCTTTTTCAACCAACATTGCGAAGCGGGCTCTGCACTCATCAGTGTGCATGCGCGAATGGCCAGTGCAGCCTTTGCAACCAGGGGTCTCTTTCCATTTAAGGATACGGTCTACGGTTATATAAACAGAACGACTTTTGAGACCTGGTGTAGAGGGTGAGGCTATTCCGCCCTCCTTGGGGAAGGGCACATCCTTTAAGGCATATTCAGGCAACTTAAGATCATCTGGGTTATCCCCCCTGATGAGAGCTTGGTGGCGTGAAAAACCTACTGGAAAAACAGGATCACCTTCAGGGACAAAGATTTCTGCTTCTGGAACATCAACGGCTGAATTCCCACCTCTAGTGCGATACTCTTGGTAATCTAACACCCTTAAGATATTTCTATATCGGAAACCGGGATCAATCCTCCAACCCAAAAATAGACCAGGTGACATGTTGGGCTCCAAAGTCCTTTTGGTGGGTGACTTCCTACGGTAATACACTAACTGACCAAAGCATAACCTCATGCCATCAAACTTATTCCTAGTAAGTGACTCCCATTGGGTTTTGTCGGGGTCAGCTATTGAAGGCTTGTCGAATGACATTGAGAGGCAAGCATATGGATAGCTATATGTGTGATACTCATAGGGAAGGCCAGATTGGAGGTGAATAGTGCGGCAACATTCTTTCTCCTCTCGAACATCTCTCTCGAGAATGGCATTGTGGGGCCATCTGTTCGGCAAAGAGGTTTCCGGAACCATGCCTACGGCATGTGCCGCCTGCTCAAGCTCGCCTGCTTCGTCCATTTTGATGAACGTTCGGGTGGTGAGCTCTGATCCACGCAATCCTAAGAAATGCCTAAAGTTGCGAGCATGTGCGTCAGCAGTACGTTTAGACAATGGGTATGCAACGCGCGCACCGGAGTACGCATCGCGGATGACATGATGCGACCTTATTCCCCCTATACCTACACCCAAGTGTTCGGACCCTTTAGCTAAGATAACATCATCAGTAGCAAGCTGTTCCAGCGGCTGTTTTGGGGGATCAACAAAATCATCGGCTTTGCCATCTTTGACATGTGAAACCCTCATGGCGGTATCTTTTGCTATATGGCACAAAGGACAGTAGGGATTTTTGGGAAAATGGGTACGCAAATGTTCAGGGCTAGTGGCTTGCTGCTTTAGAACTTCATCCTTAGGCGGCTCACCATCACCTAGCTCTACCAAAAGCTTATCATCCATTGGGTGTTTAGGCTCCGACGCGCTAGGGGGCCCAGCAGCGTCCTCAACAGGCTCGGGATCTAGAATTTCATCTAATTCTGAAGGACTAGGAAGGTCACTACCACCAAAGCTAGGGGCATAGCCAGGGTCATTAGGATCTTCTTCATCGTCAGCGGGAGCATCAGTTTCCACAGGTGGAGCTGGCACGGCAGTTGAAACAGGAGCAAGGTGCTCGCTGGGCACAAAATGACGTGGGGTCAACTCTTCATCATACTGGGGAACATATTCAACTACCCTAGATGCACAGATTCTAGCGTTCCGGGGAACTTTCATCCTACACCTGTTGATATTTTCTGGAGCTATCAAGTAGGGGACATTCTCTCTAGGATCCCAGACAAACATGTAACCCTTATCTATGACAGTCTTACCAATGCTTTGTGCGGGAGGACATTCTTTAAGGACATAGACCTCTTCACCTTCAAGAATCTTACTTCCATTAAAGGCTAGTGACTCTTGGCCAGGCTGGCTGCCACCTCCGGTAGCAAAAGCAACAGGATTGGGTGATTGCTGCAAGTGCTCCTTCATGGCTGGTGTGAGGGCTTGGCGTCCAATCAAGTGTCGACCTGCGGCCGTGTCCCAAAGCCAAGGGATGGATTTGGAGGCCTTCATTGGCATGGCATTGATGGGGTCAGGATTATTAGTCGCGCCATCGGCAGCGACCTCTGGGATTATGACAGTTGCCATACTAGCAGCAGCTTTGGCAGGGGCTTTACCGCTTTTACCAAGTGCTCTAGGAGGAGGTCCCTTATACTTGTTGGTGTCTGAATGGAGGAACGCGCACGACTTAGCTTTGCATGCATTGTACGCATAGAACATGCAAGGGGTTTTGGCCTTTTCGGAAGCGCTCATATTTGCTACTTTCTTGGCTTCTTCCCCACGCGGGGTCGTGTTGCCCTTTCGGTTGGGCGGAGGCGGCTTTGGACCGGATGGCTTGGCCTTGGGCTTCGCTTTCGGGGCAGGAGCTGCCTTCACGTCCTCCTTTTTAGGGGTTTTCTTTGGTTGAGGATTACCCCCCCCTGAACCCTGGCTCTTAGGCGTGGCCTTAGCTTTGGGATTAGGGGTTGGTGCAGGGGCACCAGCGATTTTGTCATCGGGGGTTTGTTGCGTGCCAGCATAGCCAGCAGCAGGCTTCAACTTCAGCTGCTTATCAAACTCGGCGCGATTACGCTTCTGCTGATCAAGTTGGATGGCAAGTTCAACCTTAGACCATAACCAGTCAGTGGTGCGACGATGGCTATCTAGTCGGGCCTCCCTAGCTTTAACAACTTTTGGGGCGATCACGGCATTGCGTTCTAGTTCGTCGATGAGATGGTTAAACAGCGTTTGTTGTCGCGGTAAATCCTCTAGGGGAATGGTAGACATCACGTAAATATACTTATCCCTAAAGGCCTCTAAGTCAGCTACCGTGTTACCAGCGACCCTAAGGGATAACAGATTTCGCTCGCCAAGCATGCCGATGCGGTCACGCTCGAGTTGAAAATGTTTGAATATTTTACGCAACATCGCGCGCCCGCAAGGCATTGCACCACTAGCTGCGCGCTCTGCTGCTTCTACCATTTGCTGAAAAACAAGACCAAACCTACCGCGCTTACAGGTCTTTATGAGCCTAGAAGCGATCTCTCGATCAGTGCGGGGGTACCTAGGATCGGCTTGAAGAACAGCTTCATCATTGGTTAGGCACTCTTGGGCCCATTGGCAAACTTCATTACCGGGGGTCTTTTGGAGTTTGCCTATTGACATCAACACCTGATTGATATATCCACGGGCTTGACCTGCGTTCTCTGGTGGATTCGGAAAAACAATGTCAACTAAGGATTTTATCCTAATGGTATCTTCTTCATCATCCGCGTAGTTAACAGCAGGTGGCTGTGGGGCTAAATAGGGTTGGTTCATGGTAAGATGCGGGCATTCGATCTCTTCATGGAGGTCACCACAAATCCTACATTCAGTAAGGACTAATGAGGCACGCACTGAGTGGAACTCACCAGAATCCGAAGAGGACTCTGAGCTACCTGAATCAACTGATCTATTAGCAGAACCAATATGGTGATAAGATGTGGTATTGTCAGCAACTAAACCCTGTTGCGCCAACGGAAGTGGCGGCAACCCTGGCGGCAACACCTGCTGCGGTGGAGGTGCACGACCTATGGACCCAAAACGAGAGTTTGCACAGGGAGTGCCCGCAGCACTAGCATTGGTTGGACCGAAGCCCGGTGCGCTAGCAGCAGCGCCCTTTGGGGGCGTGCACGGAGGTGCTATCGGCAGGGGTGCATTGGCAGTAAGCTGCTGAGGTTGTTGTTGCATCTGTAGAAGTTGCTGTTGTTGCGATTGCAATGCATTGGTCAATCTACTCACTTCAGCTAAAAGTTGTTGGACTAAAGCTGATTCTGTTGGATTCGAACCACTTGCAACATTAGCGCTAGGTACCATGGCATTTGCTGGCATGGACAAGTTGGCAACTGTCAACTCCGCAGGTTGGGGGTTCGCCATAACAGTCACGGGTGTGGCACCCGGAGGGTGAAAAGATTGAGGCATGGTCGGAACAACATTTGGTGCTACTTCATGGGATGATTGGCCAACAGAAACCCTGGGGGTGGCCCAAGTAGTTGCCTCTACAACCATTGGATTTGCAACCTCTTGCAGGGGAACTGGAGTATTTTGTGGGGAACCAAAAGGCCTAGCACGAACATCTGGTGTTTGAGCTGGAGCTGGAACATAACCCTCAAATAAATTGAAGTTTTCCATAGTTTGCTCTTCTTCAGGAATTACCCTTTGACCTATATTTTCTTGGGGAAGATCCGCAAGATAGTCCATGAGGGCAGAACCTGAAATGGGGGAAACTGGAACCGGGGATGCTACAGCCAAGTTGTTTTGGCGTCTGGCTTCTGCCAGCTCATGCTCCAGGAGAGCAATCCTAGTATCCCTTTCAGTTATTTCAACTTCCCGAGTAGCCAATTGTTGGTTACCCAAATTGATTTGTTGTTGAAGTGGTCTAACATTAGATTCCACAAATTGTTGGGCTTCCCGTTGCAAAACCGCTTGACTCTCTAAGACTTCCTGCTGAGCCTGCTGCCTAGCCCCCAAAACAAATCGTTGGGCCTGTTGAGTGAGGTTATGCTCAAACAACTCCGAACCCCTGTCCCTCTCAGCCAGAGCGGCGTGAGCTTCCTCCTGGTTGTGCAGGATGGCTCGTGCTGCAGCGTCGCGCATTTCTGCAGCGACCTGACCAAAGTCGGATTGCTGCTGTGCGATGACTTGTCTAGCTTGGAAGGCTTCTAACTGGGATTGGATGGCAACATTACTAGCATGGTCTGCGATAGTGGCGGCATGGTGCGCTTGGGTTACAGCAGCACCCGCAAGGAAAGTGGCTTGGGTTGCACTAAGGTCTACAGGCTTATCTTCATCGGGACTATTGCTTGGGTTTGGACCATGGGGACCCCTTTGCCTAAATCTATTTTGTTGAGATGCTTCCACACTAGTATCAGATGACTCATCAACACGCATGGCATCCCTAGTTGAAGGCAACTGGATTCTTCGTGGAACCAGGGAGGTAACAACCGCCGGGACCCTTGTTGCATTTGGATTAGAAGTTTCAGGACTACTCCTTGACCTACTGTTAGATGAACTAGGATCAGAAGGGGGAGAAATGCCTGACATCTTGACCCAAACTCGGCTGAACTTTTGCGCTCAACTGCAACGATGTGATCCAACGCGAGCTTTGCTCAGCGTCCCAAGCAAAAGTGTGCAGTGATGGGACAAAAGACCAATGCAGCACAATACTACCTCAACCAACAAAGTCTTCGCAAGTTGGATATTAAGATAATAAAGTGCAATTGAAATTAATTCAAGTTGTATTGAAGTTCGGATGCAATACGGCTTCGCTAGCGGTAATGACCCTAGCTCTGACCGCAAAACAACACTGAACTAAAAACAAAAGGCAAATGCTACGGGACAAAAGACACTCAGCAAACGACAGGGACAGACCGACGGAGAGTAGCGAGCAAGCTCAGCTACCTCGGCGTTTCGGATGCACCTACCGGATGTTGTAGAACCGCTGGACTTGTGCCAGGGTCTACCAAAGTGTTCGATCGTCCTGGCCCCCAAAATTGGGGTAAAATTGGTTGGTCCTAAGAGGGACTGGGCGGCGATTCTCCAGGATCTGGGCGACCCCTTCAAGACGTAGCCAGTCCTCTACCTCCGCAATCCAGCAGAGTTCCCTGTCTGAACGCCCCTCTGAGCGGATGGTTTTGATGCCGAGTTGCCTGCACTCGTTCAGGATGTCAGAACGGCCGTCGATGAGACAATGTGCCTGAAGAGCGGAGATGATCGAGGATTTGCCCTGCCTACCGCAAGGATAGCGTGCCAGGTGCACTTCTCAAAACGGCAATCCTTCCGCAATGAGCTGGCTAATCACGTGCTCAGCACCGGCCTTGGTGCTTTCAATCTTGGATTGGCCGGCGTATGAGACAATGTGGAACTCAATTTGATTACCAGCACTCCTAGTCAATGACCGAAACTTATCAACTAAGCGGGAAGACAATTCACCTACGGCGTTGAGAGCCTGGTCAATGGTATCGTGCCAGTCGATACAAACAACTACGTTGGATGTATTAACGTGGACTACCTTAGAGACTAAGTTGGGTTGATGCTGGTAATGTCGCGGCACAGAGCCAGCGACCCCCTCAGGCCGATCTGGTGTTGGGTCAGGCAAAGGCCGCCCACGGACGTGGGGTGCAAGGCCAGAACCTGAGCTTTGCTCTTGCGTCTGCTGCTGTCCTTCGGGATCAAGTGGAGGAGGATCTCGGGACGGTTGACCGGCAGGTCTTGGCCCCCCAACTCCTGGCGGAGGAGGTTTTACAGGCTTAAGGCTAGCTGGATTAGGGGGAACAGGCCTATTAGGTCTTGGGGGAATTACCACAGGTGCTGCGGGTGCAGCAGGTGCCACAGGTGCAACGGGTGTCGCAGGCCCGATGTTCACAGGTGGATGTTTCCAAGGCAGATTCTTCTTTTTCTCTGGAGCTGGTGGCAACGGTTCAGGCCTTTGGGGCGTGTCGGGGACAGCAGCCCCCTTTGCACGGATTGGCACAGGAACGGAACTAGCTCTTTTGCGAGACTTAGATTTAGATGAAATCTTATTGGAAATTGGTACTTCCCTTCCCCTTTGTCTGGCAGCAACTGCGGGCGCAGTTTCGGCTGAGGGTGCTCTTGACCTGGATCGTGCAACGGGAGAGCCGGCTGGCTCTGATACGGTCTCTGTCGCGACACGGGCTGTGTCAGCGACCCCAGTTCCAGCACCTTGCAAAGATTGCCTCCAGGGATAAGCTGAACTACTAGAACCGCTTAATGGGGGAACAGTCAAAGATGGTACTGTTGGGGCTGCAGGTGGTGGTGCAGCAGAAACTGGATCTTTTCTGGGCTGTGCCGGCTTATCACGTTGGATTCGGGAGGTTCTTATGTTAGGACGCTGTCTCTTTGGTGGAGACTCAATTGGACGGGCAGGGGTGCGCTCAGCGAAGCCAGCGTCGAAAGGTTCTTGCTGGCCGACAAATGCCTGACCTGATGAAACAAACCTGGCGGTTCGAGTATCGGCAGTTTCAGAGCCCTCAGATTCAGTACCGGGGTTATTGGTATCAAGATTATAAACACTGTTGGGGTCTAAATTACTTGAACCAAGAACAGTACGATGGGATCTAAGTGCAGGATCACGCCACAACGAGTCGGGAAGCTCGTGCGGGTTGACCCCAAGCTCTGGTGCCACGGCGTGCGGCACAATGAACGGCAAAGTCTGCGGCGCGTACGCGATCGGAGGATCAGCGACCCTAGCCCAGGTGCCAGCGGAGTCAATTCTAATTTCGGGGTAACCGTGCACTTGGGGTCTTAAAGCAAGAGGTCTTCTAGAAACACCGGTTATGGCACGGGCTCTATAAAGCTCTTGACTAAGTTCGATTCGTTCACGGGTTTCCCTTGGGACTAGATTGACAGGCAATGGCGGATTGGACCTAGTTCTTTTAGGCCTACGACGGCGCGTGGAAACCTCACGGCCGTGTTCAGTTGTTGTAAAGTCAGGGAATTCAGGTTCACCTTCGGCCTCAACCTCAACTTCAACCACTTCGTCCTCCTCCAATGCTTCCTCTTCCTCTTCCTCCTCCACCCACTGCTCCTCTTCAGGCGGTGGATCGTTGGGACCCTCCGGAGCAGCCTCTTCTCGCGCCTCTGCTGGCTGGGAACTGCGGGCAGCGAGCTCCTGTGCAGTTGGCGGCAGATGAGATGGTGGTGGTGGTAAAGGTGGTTGCTTATGAAGGGTCGGACTAGGGGGAATGTTATTAGGTGGAGGTGGCAAACTTTGAATCCTATCTGCAAGGGTCGTGGCACTAGAATCAGGAGCTTTAGGCCTAGCTTTAGCTGGTGGCTTAGCAGGGCTAGCAGCTGGGACTGGTGCTACGTCGCGCCCAGAGGCAGCGACCCCTTGAGAATCTGACTTTGGGGCTTGTGGGACCGGATGGACAGAGACAGTAACCCTTGGACGTGGAGGGACTGCTGGCTCAGGTGGCCTTCTCAAAGAAGGTTGCCAGTTTGGCGGTGGGTGCCCAGGCTCCTTGGGTCCTTGCTGGACCGGAGTTGGGCCTGCGCTTCCACTTGCCGCGCCAGCAACGGGTGTTGCGGCAGCAGGCCTTTCCACTTTTGGGTGGGGTTGCTGCTGTGGGCCTACGTATCTATAATACCTATCCCACTCTTCTGGGCGTGGGTGCTCTGCCCCTAAGATGCGTTGATTGATGATCCTTTTTGGGGGTAGTTCACCAGAGTTTATCACTTGCTCAGCGTGTGATGTACCTCTACGCCTGTCCAAACCGTAGGTGTGAGCCCACTCTTTGTAAGGGATGAGGATCTGGTAGGCCAAAGCTAAACACTGTGATGTTGGGAACTCCTCAACAAGTCTTGAATGAAGAGCTATCAACCAGCGAGTGCTTTCGTCGGCGTATTCGTAAGAAATCTTTCTTAACCAAAAGCCACCTACAATATCCCCTCCGGAGTTATGGTAAAGCCAATTTTGATATGCCTCGAAGTCGTTCCACCAAGCTCGCTTTGCTTCTTGCCACCTGGTCGTGGCACCGCCCCTGCTGGATCGAACCCTTGGTCGGTGGGCTGTTGATGAACTAGCGGGGGAATGTCCTACTTGGATAGGATCGGCACCTGGGTCAACAAGATTAGGGCTAGTTGGTGGTGGGACTATTTGATCGGGGCAACTAGTGTTGGCTTCTGTCGCGGCACCGGATGCGTCAGCGACCGCAGGCTCAGGCACGGATGCAGATGGTTCGGATGCAACGGATGCTTCTCCTACTGGACCTGCCTCGTCACCTAAACCTAAAAGATCTGTTGTTTCAGCTTCGCACTCGGCCTGGTCAGGAGAAGGTACCGGAGAAGGATGATCTGGATCTTGTTGTTCCTCCTTTGCGCGATCAATGTCCGTGAAAGCAGCTTCGGCCGGATTGTCCGTTTGAAGCGGTTCTTCCAAAAATGGTTGATCTGAAGGTTGTTCAAAGTCCAGTGCACTCTCCTCCGTCGCGACGGGCTCGTCAGCGACCTCCTCTGGCAGACCTATTGCTGATAAAACTGCACCCAACGACTGAGCCTCCTGTAGTTCCTGCTCCTCCTCCTTCACGGGGACAAGTTCAGCAGTTGCTACCTGATCAGAAGGCGCGGTCGACTCCTCCAATACCTCAGACAGGTCGGCCCAGTTTCTGGAGTCCTCAGCTACCGGGTCAACAGTCAGTGGAGGATTTTCCTCAACACCTTCTGCTTCGCCAGCCACCTCGGATCCACCCACTGGTGTTGTCTCAGTCGCGCTGTGATCAGCTGCGACCTCTTCCGACTCTTCTGAGGGCATGCACGACGGGAACAGTGAAAGTGCGAAAAGTGTTAGGGCCTAAACAAAGTTTGACGGATTAGGTTCCCCAACCAACAGAAAAAAACAAGCCTTACGGCTGATAACCAGACAAACAGGGGGTCGAACCGGGCACCCAAAAATAGGGGAACAACCAATCCGCCAAACCCTGTAAACAAAACATCCAAGCACACACTGTTTTGTGCGCTTGAGCCATGTAGGCGTCGCATGCATGACCGATTAAACCCTGGTAGTTGTTAGGGTATTAATTACTGGGCATCATGCTCTAACCTACGACTACCATCCCTATCTAACGCTTCTAGATAAGGGGTGTTAACTGTACATGCATTGAGGTGTCCTACTTCGGACTATTGGTTCTCATAGCTACGGCAGTGCTCTACACATGACCTACTACCTATGCTATACATAGTGGGGCTCAGGGGTCGGTATATTTCAACTAAGATATGCCAGATAGAATGCCAGATAGAATGACAGAAGATATGTCAGATAGAATGCCAGAAGATATGCCAGATAGAATGCATCAGATTTGCCAGATAGAATGCCAGAAGATATGCCAGAAGATATGCCAGATAGAATGCCAGAAGATTTGCCAGATAGAATGCCACAAGAAAATGCCAGAAGATATGCCAGATAGAATGCCAAATAGAATGTCAGAAGATATGTCAGATAGAATGCCAGAAGATGTGCCAGTAAGAACATGTATAAATGTCATGCTGGGGATCACACGAAGTAAAGTAATTTCTTCTGCACATTCTTTGTCCCATATCTTCCTACATGAGGTCTGGCAGGGAACACTTGGCATGGATACTCGCGGTTGAGGTCCGGCAGGGAACACTTGGCATGGATACTCGCAGATGAGGTCCGGCAGGGAACACTGGGCGTGGGTGGTCGTGGTTGAGGTCCGGCAGAGAACGCTGTGGATCGCGGGTCGCAGTTGAGCAAGGACGACGAGGACGACGAGGACGACGAGGACGACGAGGACGACAAGGACGACAAGGATGACAAGGAGGACGAGGAGGACGAGGAGGAGAGGAGGAGGAGGAGAGGAGGACGAGGCAGGAGGAGGAGGCAACTGACATAAAATCTAACAACCCTCACCTGGCAGGTGGGGAAAAACAAAGGAATGACCCCCCCAAAAAAACCTGGAGGAAATCATACCTTGGTGTATCTTGCTGTATCTTAAGGATTCTTAAGGTACCACTTTTGGGGATCTCCCGGGTGGTCGCCGTTTTTTAAGGCACCGGATCTTCCTGCAAGGAGGCCGCCGGGCCCAGCGGGTGCGGCGAACGCACCAGACCCCGAGACAGATCTGACCTCGAAAAAAGGGAGGGATCCATGGAATTAACTGGTGAATACATTGGGTTATGGATATTTATATCTGGTTGGTGGATATTTATATCTGGTTGGTGGTATACCTACCCCTCTATTTAAGGTGGTTGGTGGTTGGTAATATACTATTAATATGAATGGTTAATATGAATGGTTATTATATATGGTTATTATATATGGTGAATGATTGTTAATAATAATCTGGTTGGTGGTTGACCTACCTACCCCTCTGAAATAGTGGTTTTTCTTGTGGTTAATAATGGTTAATCATGGCTGATAATGCTTAATAAATCTTAATAACTGGTGGTTTCAACCTACCATTGGTTGGTAATATACTTATTCATATTAATGATCAATATAAATTGTTATTATATGGTTGATGATGGATAATCATAATCTGGTTGGTGGTTGACCTACCCCCCTGAAAAATATTAGAAATAAAAGTCAGTCGGGGTTATTCTTCCCAATATATGGAAAAAATAAAAAATGTTCCAAACCACCAACCAGCATTTATATACCCTTTGAATAACCATTGAATACAGGGAATACCTAATTACAAAAATGGTCTTGGTTAACCAATGATTTAACTATTGGTGAATCCACCAATGGTTAACTAATGGAGATCAATGGAATTCACGAATTGGTAGTATCTATTGTACTATATCAATGGAATTCAATTGATCTATTCCATTGGTGAGTACCATTGGGGGACCAATTCACCAATGGAATTAACCACTAATGTTACCAATGATTAATTCACCAATGATCAACAAAAACTACTGGGTATTATATATACTATCTCTTTCAATATTTTTTGAAAGAGGACAAAGCGACTGGGTATTTCTGTCTTTTAAAGTTTCTAAAGATTAGAGAGTTCCCTGGCGGCTAAGAGCCACTCCCATGAAAACGAGGTATGGTAACCAAATTCCATGGTCCTAGAGCCTATTCAATCTATTCAAGGTATGGTATTCGCAAAGTATTCGCAACGTATTCACACAGTATTCATTGATTGTTACCCATTCTATATATATATATATACACACCATTATATACCCTTTGAATACATTTATATACCATTGATGGGATTTGATGATTTGTCTCCAATTTGGTAACCTATTCATTTGCCAAGCGTCACCCCACCGCTGGGGTCAAACACCTGTTCGGTCTCCACCTGTGGCCAAACTTGGGGTGCCAAGCACCACCAAACCAGGGGGTACCCCATAGTTAGCTAAGTTGGCTTAAAAGCAGGTTAACTAGGATTTATATCACTATTAGTCAATATTTATAGTTAATATTAGTTAGTCAATATTAGTCAATACTAGTTGACTATCAATATTGGATTTATGCTACTTATATCGATAGTCAATATTAGTTCATGGGCTTTAGAAACCAACTTTTCTCACTGGGAGGCATCACCTTGCAGCATACAATGGTTTCAATGTTTATTTTGGTGCATCTTGGCACACACCCATACCCATAGGATCCATGTATGGTATATATGCTAACATTTGGGGTATATTGATGGTAAATGTTACCATATATAGCATACATGGATCCTATGGGATATAATGACTGTCTGGTTGGTGGTTTCAACCCTCTGAAAAAAATGAAAGTCAGTTGGGATTATTCTTCCCAACATATGGAAAAATAAAAGCCATGTTCCAAACCACCAACCAGCTGTTACTGTTGCTTGTTGAGACTGATGGCCCATGTCACTGACTGTAACTTGTGATTCATTTTTCACTATCCAACAAGAGAATTGGGGGGTTGAATCCAACACCAGTTGGCAATCCCACCAATACTCACGGTGATCGATGAACCCAAAATCTGCCAAATGTCAATGCAGTCATCCAACTGCCCACGTTCATGGCTTTTTGCAGTCGCTGCCATCCCCATCCATGTGTAATATTGTGTATGTTTATCAAAAACTATCCCTCTGAGTTCCAGATTTTATCTGCAATTTATCCACCCATTGAGCTGAGGTGTGCCACTGCTCATCCTCGCTGAGAAGCCCAGCTGCGTTCCAACATGTCGAATCCGTCCATATTCCACCCATTCAAACGATACTGGGGTACCCGTGAAAAGTGAATGACCCCCCGCACTGGTAGGCCAACCTGCCCCAAAAGGTGTGCAGCTATCCTGCTGTTGGAAGGATGTGCCTTTTGATGCACAATATGACCAGTTTTTAAAGTTCAACATCGGTTTTCAATGCTGTGCTGCAAGGTGCAACTTCACTTATTTTGAAATATCCACTGACGATGACACCGAAGCAGCCCTGCCCGCAAACCTCCAAATACATCGAATTGAAGGTTGTGTCCTTGGTTTACAGAAGTTGTCTATTCATCAGCATGCAACTCCCATCATGGCCTACAGGTAGATAACTAGATTCTTAGATGCAAACAGTATGCGCGCATACATATACTGTCTATAAATATGTACACATATATGTATATATGTAAATGTACACACATGCCTGCGCACACAGACACACACACACGCACACACACACACACGCACACACACATACATATATACATATATATGGTATACATCTATTCGACTACGGAGCGTTCATATGATCGGCACAGCAACTCGCAGCCGGGCCACGCGATGATGACTATCTTCCCTTAAGAGCTCCTCCTCACCTGCAAGGCTGTCAGGTGGCCATCGGGCACGGGGCAAGGTTGTCATTCTGCCGTCCCAAAAAAATGGATGATCATGGTGGAAAAGAAAGTTTGGAAGATGTTGGAAAAGAAAGTTGGGAGTTATTCTTTGGTCCATGACATGTCAGCATGGTGAATGGGGGTGAAACATGACCTGCCTGTGAACCAGTGATTCCTGTTCAGCCCATGGCCCAAGAATTGAGATGTCAGGCGGCAGGGTCCCCATCTGTGGCAGGTGTCGGAAAGCAATGTAACTATAGTTAACTAAGGCTCATGGGGGATATGACTAGAGTATTGATGGGGTTTATGAAAAACAAATATATATATATAAACCAACAAACATGAATGTGGGGCCTCACCTTGCATAGTGAGGGAATCTACTTCCAAATCTTCCAGAAAGTCAGCAACAGCCACCCCGCATGGGCCCATTGCCTGTGGAATCGCTTTGCTTCCACCTAAAAACGGCGGAAAGCCCCATGGTTCACTGGAATGGTTTCACGGGGAATATCACCATGGTTTTTACATGACTTCACCATGAATTGCACACAGAAGGTTCAAATTAAGCAAACGGATGGGTGAATTTATTTATATTTTTTCCTAATTTATCTAATTTTATCAAAGACCGACAAATTCCAATTGGTTAAAGCCTAGTATTGTACACTTCACCATCAATGGATGTCTTCAAATGGTTCCATCCGTTCTGGGTCCAACAGCCCAACACGGTCCAACCTGTCAGTCTCAAGAAAAAATCCCACCGATCCGTTTTTGGAACAAACCCCAGAATTATATGGTCCCAAATACCCTCTGGTAAACGTTTACATAACTATGGAAAATCACCATTTTTAATGGGAAAACTCACTATAAATTGCCATGTTCAATAGCTATGTTAGTTTACCAGAGGGTATGTTTCGCTTTATCCCCTACATCCGCCTTGATTTCTTGAGTGTTTCTTTTTTGTAGGGAGAGGACGGGATTATTCCCCTATGAATTTGGTTACATCCCCATTGTTTCCCTTTGGAATATTCCTCATATACATGGTCAACCTTTGGTAATCCACAAAACAATAATCTTGTGCTGTTTCTGGTTACCCTCTGGTAAACTAACATAGCTATGGAAAATCACCATTTTTAATGGGCAAATCCACTATCTACGGTCATTTTCAATAGCTATGTTAGTTTACCAGAGGGTACGAGTATGTTCCATTTGTCACCAAACACCAAAGGATTAAACTACTCATCCGTCGTCGCAAAAGGGGATGTAAATTCCCACTCTCATGACACACGGTCCCAATGATGTGGAAATTCCCGACATCTACCATGGTTTCGTTTCGGGGGTGTTTTAACAGAGTTCAACATATAGTTGACAAATAGGTATATATAATCATTAAACCATTGTTTGAACGGTAATTCATGTACCCTCTGGTAATGTAACACATAGCTATGGAAAGATCCACCATTTTAATGGGTACATCAACGAATTTCAACTATAAATCACCATTTTCAATAGCTATGTGAGTCATTTCCGGTAATTTTTGTTGACCACATATTTGGAGATGCCCCATCTCCGCATATCTCCGCCTGTCCGCCAGGCTGGTGATGTCCACTGAAGCCTCCATTTTTTTGGTGGGTGCAGTGTAGGAAAACGTGGACAACTATGTCACACGAAAGTTAAACTGCATGTGTGTATATATATATATATATGTGTGTGTGCGTGTATGAACGTTTACGCCAGAGTTCATAACACAATTTCGTCTTTAACTGCCAAGATAGTGAATCGTAGGACCGTAAATGAGGACTAAAGCCACTCAAAAAGAGAGATCATCACCAGAAAGGGGAGCCGAACCAAACACAAGTATAATGTCAACCACGGATTAGTTACCCACTGGGTTGTTTCATTAGTCAAGGAGTATGATTGGAGTAGCCGATTATCATGGATGATCACTATTTGGCGGGATACCGCCTAATTGATGAACCAGTGCTTACTAACTCGGGGATGACTTTAGCGGAGATACAACCAAACTCAAAATATCGCCGATGAACACAAAATACTACAGTTATGGCCATTTACCAGTTATAAGTACTTATAACCCCATTTATAGAATGTATAATCCCATTTATAACCACTTATAACTGGTAAATGGCCATAACTGTAGGGATGTATCTCGCAAACTTCTGCGCGGCTTGCAGCACTTATGTATCATAGATGCAAATGACAAGGAACCAAGCGGATTTAATACAAACACCATAGCTTCGAAACTGATGAAACATGTTGCATTGTGGCATAACGGTTTATGAATTAACATAGTAACCCAAAAACAAATATAAAGAAACGTGTTTCCAGAATGCTATATATATATATACACGGTATGTATATATATATATAGATCATACTTACCATAATATATATATATATGGGTAAATTATATTATTTCACTAAGCTGAATAGTTCGGCCATTTGGGGATGATTCCCCTTACTAACCATGATTCCAGGTTTCGGGAGAACAGGCTTCGGGTGACCTCTGGGAAGATGAGTTTCCTCAGCACCGGCGGCTGGGAAATTCACCGGTTGGGTTGGGTGGCTTTCCCGGTGGAAAAAAATGGTAAATCAAGAGGAAACCCATGGGTTTCTCATGGAGACAACCCCATCAAATACTGTAACTTACAATGTAACATCTATTTTTTTCCCGGAATTTGTCACTGAAACCAATCCAATGAATGATGAAACCATTCTGCCCTTTGCTACAGGAACAAAACCTGGAAGACAGATAAAAAACAAAACAAAGGAACCAGAGGATACCAGAGGCACTGTGGCACTACACGTTTGTCACTCCATCATCAGCTGGTATGCCGCCTGAGAACTGCCAATCAAGATCAAAAATCTCTCTGCTCCGTGCCGTGCCCAAAAACCTCTATATAATTATACTATGTTTCACCGAGGTTTTCATTATTGTCCACCATTTTTCAATATGTTTCAAAACAATTTAAAACACATTTTTTCACCATGTTCCAATTAATATCTTAAACAAAAACACTTTTTCACCATGGCGCATCATATCTTTTGCATTTTATTAACCGTGTTTCACCATTGTTTCGTGGCTCAGACCGAGCGTCACCGTCTGCGCGCGCTTGCCGCGCTGCGGCACCAGCAGCGGCGTTTTCCGCAGCAGGCTGCGAAAGGCCGGGTCGCTGCGGAGAGAATCCTCGTTGTGGAAGAGTGAAATATGGTGGTGTCCTACCCCAAAAAACATCCAAAAACCATAGGAAAGCCATAGGAAAGCCATGGGAAAACCATAGGTCCCCTTTAGGATCCTCAAAAATGGATGGTTTATAATGGGAAATCCAATCTATAAATGGATGAGAACTGGGGGTACCCCCATTCTAGGAAACTTCCGTATATGAGGATTATTGAATTATTAATCATCAAAAACTTATGACTATTGCTGAATATTGATGAGATATATTGGAAATATGGGATATCACAGTTGATGAAATATGAGGATTACTAATTAATATGGGTAAAACAATCATAAACCATTCCCTAGTCATCACATGTCATCACCATAAATAGGTGGTCTAAACCATTCCCAAATGGGTGGTTTATTAGTGCTTTACCCACATTAAAAGAAACACATCATAGTAATTGCTGGAAACATGATATGTCATCAAAAACTAATAATTGATGGAATAATGGAATCCTCAGACATCCTCAAACATCGTATTAACCACCAAAAACTAATAACTAGTGATGAAATATAAGAGTAATATGGGATATCACACTGCGATATTTATATATGATATGAATGTGTCATGGTTTATACCACCCAGAAAGATGGTCAATTTGCGGATGGTTTATTATTGCTTTACTGACATTACTCATCTTTAATTCATCAAACGTTGAAGTTGTCGTGGGGCTACAGTCTGTCTACATTCCTACCTTTGAGTCTTCCTCGTGGCCCATCATGGCGCCCATATTTGTAGCACAGTATATCATGTATGCTCCCTTACATATGTCATACAGTCTATGTTCCCATGTAGAACTTTATGCACACACACACAGGCGCACATATATATATATATGTGTGTGTGTGTGATTATATAATTATATTATATAATTATATTCATAATACATATAAATATATAAATAAATTATATATATATATATTATATTATATTATATCATAGTTATATATAAACACCCAAACAACCACACAAAACTACAAAAACATAGCTATTGGCAGTCCACAGCCAAACCTTGTGGCTTCCCAGAACGGTTCCCATTTTGCGCCCAGGTTCAAAGAGATCTTCCGTCGACCTGGGCCCCGCGGAGAGCTGATCAATCGGCTGGAAATCCCAGTCGAAATGGGAGGTTTCAATCTGGGAAAATGATCTAAACATGTCTGGAACCTATGTAATTAGCCTCTGGTTGACTAACATAGCCATGGGATAGATGGCCCTAATCGAAATAGATGGTTTACCGTTCTTAAAAATTGTGATTTTCCATGGCTATGTGAAATAACCAGATGGTCAACATCTTTGGAAATCCCCCATCAATGGAGGACATTAATGGGATATTTTTTTACAGGTATGTTCCATTGTCATGTTTGATTTTACGGGAAACTTAAAATATCTTGGGATTTCATCAGCAAACGGTATTGCATAGCTTCGAACATCTTCAAACCATCTGCCAAACAAAAATGAATTCGTCCAGTATTGGATGTGACTCATTGAGGGGATGTGGTTGGAAAATGGAATATACCGCTGGAGTTGGGATGATTATTCCCAATATATGGAAAGTCATAAAGCCATGTTCCAAACCACCAACCAGATTAATAATGGTTCACCAAATCCCATTAAATCATATTAAATCACCATTAAAACTCCACTATTCCCATAAACTCACCATTAAATCATCTTTGCTGAAGATATCTTGGAGTTTCCACACAGACCGCATCGCCAGGGCTCGTTTCAGAGACCACGAGGTCGATGTCCCCCATGGAATTGCAGGTCAAACGCTGCATGCCTCGCTTGAAAGCATCAGGCTGTTCATTCAGGCCTTGTGATGATGGGACGACCAACTATGTAACCATTGTATGTTAATGTATATGTTAATGTATATGTTAATGTATATGTTAATGTGTATGCTAATGTATATGTTAATGTATATGTTAATGTATATGTTAATGAATATGCTAATGTATATGTTGATGTATATGTTAATGTATATGTTAATGTATATGTTGATGTATATGTTAATGTATATGCTAATGTAAATGTTAATGTGTATGCTAATGTATTTGTTAATGTCTATGTTAATGTGTATGTTAATGTATATGTTAATGTATATGTTAATGTCTATGTTAATGTATATGTTAATGTATATGTTAATGTATATGTTAATGAATATGCTAATGTATATGTTGATGTATATGTTAATGTATATGTTAATGTATATGTTAATGTCTATGTTAATGTATATGTTAATGTATATGTTAATGTATATGTTAATGAATATGCTAATGTATATGTTGATGTATATGTTAATGTATATGTTAATGTATATGTTAATGTCTATGTTAATGTATATGTTAATGTATATGTTAATGTATATGTTAATGTGTATGTGAATGTATATGTTAATGTATATGTTAATGTATATGTTAATGTATATGTTAATGTATATGTTAATGTGTATGCTAATGTATATGTTAATGTATATGTTAATGTATATGTTAATGAATATGCTAATGTATATGTTGATGTATATGTTAATGTATATGTTAATGTATATGTTAATGTATATGTTAATGTCTATGTTAATGTATATGTTAATGTATATGTTAATGTGTATGCTAATGTATATGTTAATGTATATCTTAATGTATATGTTGATGTATATGTTAATGTAAATGCTAATGTAAATGTTAATGTGTATGCTAATGTATATGTTAATGTCTATGTTAATGTGTATGTTAATGTATATGTTAATGTATATGTTAATGTATATGTTAATGTATATGTTAATGTATATGTTAATGTGTATGCTAATGTATATGTTAATGTATATGTTAATGTGTATGCTAATGTATATGTTAATGTATATGTTAATGTGTATGCTAATGTATATGTTAATGTATATCTTAATGTATATGTTGGTGTATATGTTAATGTATATGCTAATGTAAATGTTAATGTGTATGCTAATGTATATGTTAATGTATATGTTAATGTGTATGTTAATGTATATGTTAATGTATATGTTAATGTATATGTTAATGTATATGTTAATGTATATGTTAATGTGTATGCTAATGTATATGTTAATGTATATGTTAATGTGTATGCTAATGTATATGTTAATGTATATGTTAATGTATATGTTAATGTGTATGTTAATGTATATGTTAATGTATATGTTAATGTGTATGCTAATGTATATGTTAATGTATATGTTAATGTGTATGCTAATGTATATGTTAATATATATGTTAATGTATATGCTAATGTATATGTTAATGTATATGTTAATGTATATGTTAATGTGTATGCTAATGTATATGTTAATATATATGTTAATGTATATGCTAATGTATATGTTAATGTATTATATGTCAAAAAATGACCTGTACACTGTACAAAAAAAAACTGTTAATGTGCGTATGTATTCTGTGCGCCAATTTGAACACATGTATTTATATCACACACACCCATATACATACACACTTATGCGCTAATATATACATAGCACCCAATGTTCGTACGATTAACAATCATCATGTAAACATGGTTATCGACCAATCGACCAAACCATAATAGGCGTGGTTTCAGGTCGGTGAACCGCCCTGGCAATCATCGATGATCTGATGGATAAATTGATTTACAAGCGAAAGAACACAAGAAACTCAAGAAAACCACGTTTAGCCGTTTAGCGCTTTAAACATGCTTAAACTAATCCTACTGAGTTGCTTTCTACCGCCATTTTTCTAACCAATCGTGGTATCAAACGCAGCATATCTCAGCATTAAAAACGGGGATGCTGCAACGGTCTGCAAGCCGGGCCGTTTTTTCTAGGGCGACCGGCATGGGAAGAACTGGAACCCCAGTTGGCAAAAACCCCTACCATCCATTTCCATCCATTTCCTGCATCCCGGAACTTGGTACATGCCCCAGTTGCTTATCGGTATTCAATCCACCCTGTGAGCCCATGTCACTTGCTATACAAGCACCATACATATGACCGAGCACAACTTGCAACTATCTGGAGGTCACAACCGGACTTGATCAGGAATCCCTCAAAAGACCGCTCGCCTCCCAAGATTCTGAGCAAATTAGGCTTGTATTAAGCAACCTGAATTCAGCTAGATTATCGGACCATTTCGAGGATGATTCCCCCTCACCAATACTTATCTCCAAGTATGGTTTTTCAGAACCCTGGAATGCCACATTTTTTCACGAAAAAATAGCTATGCATTGGATGTGCGTTTCCCCCAACAGCTATGCGTTGGATATCTTCGCTGCCGAGGTTCGTTGCCATGAGACCCGGGCTTTGGGGTTCAGCTCCTGGTCCCCATTCCATCACCGAAAACTGGGAATCCCATGAGCTCCACAAAACCACTCCCGGTTTTAAAGTCCAAACGAGAAATTTCCAGCTCTTTGAGGTCTTAGAGTTCACTATAATATAATGTGTGTATATATATATTATATATATTCAATATATATATATATACAAATATCATATAATTACTATGATTCAAACTATGATGCTAAGAAGCACTCCTCACGCTAGTGCGGGGTCCCCAAGAAGAGAGAAGAGGTTTACGAGAACAAATGAGATCGCACTTACTTCACAGGGACATAGAACTGATAATTTCCAACCATGATAATAAAACCCATAAGTATCCATATAAGTTGGGATATTACAGATATAACTACTGATAGAACCCCTACAACTATGGTGAGTGGGCGCCTGAGTTTCCAGAAGACGATCCCGGAGCCAACCGCCGGTGACATGCACCTTAGCCGGTGACGGAGAGCCATCTTCAAAAATGGAAAACAATAACAACCAATTACTAAATAATATAATGTATATCAGTTTGCCATTGTGACCTCCCTTGTCAGCTGACATCCAAATCTTCAAATAAACGGAAAATTGCAACAAAATCAACAAGTTATAAAAACAATGCAGTACATGTACATACACACAATCACACACACACATATATATATTACAGGTTTATCTATCCCCAGGTTTGGTTTTGCCGCGGGGCCTTGGCACATCGACCCTGCAGCAGCTCCAAGATGCCTGCGGCCTGGGTGCGAAGCAATTTTGGAGTGGTAAGCAATAAGCAACCAGGATTATCATGGTTTTATCATGGTTTTATCATGGTTTTATCATGGCTTTATCATGGCCTTATCATGGCTTTATCATGGCTTTATCATGGCTGAATCATGGTTTTATCATGGCTTTATCATGGTTTTATCATGGTTTTATCATGGTTTTATCATGGTTTTATCATGGTTTTTATCATGGTTTTATCATGGTTTTATCATGGTTTTATCATGGTTTTATCATGGTTTTTATCATGGCTGTATCATGGCTGTATCATGGCTGTGTCATGGTTTTATCAGAGTAATCCCTTCCTCCTAATACTAAACGTCCCCCTAATACTAAAAACAGGGATCCATCTCCAATTTCCGAAAATTTCAGTTTGGCCAATTTGACTTTTAATTGATCCCCTTTAAAAAACAATTCAAAAATCAACCTACCATTTGTGGGTTCTCCCCCCTAATACTAAAAACTAATTCATCCCGGGGTGTTTAGTATTAGGGGGGCTAGTTTTTAGTATTAAGGGTTTTAATTTAGTATTAGGGGTAAGCTTCGAACTGCCATTTTTGGCAATATTTTAATTGCGTTATATAAGGAAATTTAATTGATTTTGAGATCGGAAAAAATAGTTTTTAGTATTAAGGGTTTTAATTTAGTATTAGGGGTAAGCTTCGAACTGCCATTTTTGGCAATATTTTAATTGCGTTATATAAGGAAATTTAATTGATTTTGAGATCGGAAAAAATAGTTTTTAGTATTAAGGGTTTTAATTTAGTATTAGGGGTAAGCTTCGAACTGCCATTTTTGGCAATATTTTAATTGCGTTATATAAGGAAATTTAATTGATTTTGAGATCGGAAAAAATAGTTTTTAGTATTAAGGGTTTTAATTTAGTATTAGGGGTAAGCTTCGAACTGCCATTTTTGGCAATATTTTAATTGCGTTATATAAGGAAATTTAATTGATTTTGAGATCGGAAAAAATAGTTTTTAGTATTAAGGGTTTTAATTTAGTATTAGGGGTAAGCTTCGAACTGCCATTTTTGGCAATATTTTAATTGCGTTATATAAGGAAATTTAATTAATTAATTAACATGACTTCGATTTGGTTCCCTAATAATAAATACCCCCCTAATACTAAAAACTACCTGCCGTGTTTTGTATTAGGGGGGGGGTTTAGTATTAGGAGGAAGGGATTATATACTTTGTTTGTCGGTGCCGGTTGCCGGCCGGTGCCGGCCGGTGCCGGGCCGTACGTCTGAAGGTGCACCCGGCGGCCGGCCGGTGCCGGTTGCCGGCCGGTGCCGGCCGGTGCCGGGCCGTACGTCTGAAGGTGCAGCCGGTGGCCGGCTGGTTGCCGGCCGGTGCCGGTTGCCGGCCGGTGCCGGCCTGTGCCGGGCCTATATACCGCGTGACCGGGCCGGGCCGGTTGCCGGCCGGTGCCTGTGGCCTCAGCCGGTGCCGGTAGCCGGCCGGTGCCGGTTGCCGGCAGGTGCCGGTTGGGAAAGTTAAGTAATTAGGAAACTTCCAAATAAGGGACGGGTAGCCATGTTTAACATGGACATGTCAACCGCATCATCATGCCAACCCCCAACCTGGAATAGTTGAAGAATGAAAAAGCCTGGCAGCGTTTGAATTTGCGGGTGAACACATTGTCGGGTGCGAAACTATGTATTTTTATAGGTGGCTCTTAGGGGCGCGAAAATAAGGTCTGTGGTTCCGCGGTTGCGGGCCTCGATCGGGGGAAGCTGTCGAAAAAATGCGTGCCAGAAAGAAACCGTCAAGAAACCGTGCAAGAAAACTAAAAGAAACCGTGCAAGAAAACTAAAAGAAACCCGCAAAGAAATTGTAAGAGAAACGCGTCAAGACACCGTGAAACAAACGCGCAAGAAACATGGAAAGAAACCTGAAGGAAACTTTGCAAAAAACTTTGAACATGCACTAAATGGAACCTGAAGAAAAATGCAAGGAACCATCAAGATATTCAAAGGAAACCTTGAAGAAACCCTTGGTGAACAGGTCAACGTCGGATTGTGAAACTTGGCGATCGGATTGCGAAATGTGGAGAATGGATTCTGAAACTTGGATTGTGACACTTGGAGGTTGTATTCTGAAACTTGCAGGTCGTATTGTGAAACTTGCATTGTGAAACTGGGAAATCGTATTGTGAAACTCTGCCGGGGGGATTGTGAAACTCTAACACCAGATTGTGAAACTCTGAAGAGGGATTTTGAAACCCAGAAATCAGATCATGAAACTCCCTGCTGGGATTCTGAAAGTCCATGCAGGAGAAACTCATATCATGTAGAAAACAACAGAAAGTATCAATCCGATCTCCAAGTGCCACAGGCCGAGGTTGACACTTGCATGCCATGTCAAAGTTGAAAAAGAAAAAACCCTATTGTACACACTCAAGGTCAATTTCAATTTTGGTGGGGGTGGGAATTTTGATATCTTCTTAGTTACCATTGTACACACTCAATATCAAATTCAAATGCCATGAGGTGGGAATTTGTATAACTTTTTCATTGTCATTGTACACATTCAAGGTCAATAGGGTCGGGAATTTTGATATCTTCTAACCATTGTACACACTCAAGGTGAATTTGACGTTCCATGGGGGTGGTAATTTTGTTATCTTCATACCGTTGTACACATTCAAAGGTGAATTTGAAGTTCCATGGGGGTGGGAATTTTGATATCTTCCTACCATTGTACATGGGAATTTTGATATCTTCTTACCATTGTACACACTCAAAGGTTATCTGAAGTTCCACGGGGGTGTTTTTTTTAATCTCTTCTTACCATTGTACACACTCAAGGTCAATTTAATTTGAAGTTCCACGGGGGTGGAAATTTTGATATCTTCTTACCATTGTACACACTCAAGGTCAATTTGAAGTTCCATGGGGGTGGGAATTTTGATATCTTCTGAACATTGCACACACTCCAAGGTCAATTTGAAGTTCCATGGGTGTGCATTTTTTTTCATATCTTCTTCCGACCATTGTACACACGCAAAGGTGAATTTGAAGTTCCATGGGGGTGGGAAATTTGATCTCTTCTTACTGGTGTACACACTCAATGTGAATTTGAAGTTCCATGGGGGTGGGAATTTTGATATCTTCTTACCATTGTACACACTCAAAGGTTTATCTGAAGTTCCACGGGGTGGGATTTTTTTATATCTTCTTACCATTGTACACATTCAAGGTCAATTTGAAATTCCATGGGGGTGGGATTTGGATATCTTCTTACCCTTGTACACATTCAAGGTCAATTTGAAGTTCATGGGGCCCCACAAGGGTCGGCATGCGATCATACTGGGAGGTCCCCTCTAGTTATAACTAAGTTGCAAAACATAAGTTAGTTGGAATGAAATTATAAGTAACTTATAGCAAGTAACTTGTAAATTAGTTACTGAATTTATAACTAAGTTATAAGTTCCGTAACTTATTCCCCACCTGCCAGGTGAGGGTTGTTAGATTTTATGTCAGTTGCCTCCTCCTCCTGCCTCGTCCTCCTCTCCTCCTCCTCCTCGTCGTCCTCCTCGTCCTCCTCGTCCAACTGCGACCCTCGACGCACAGTGTTCTCTGCCGGACCTCAACCACGACCATCCCCGCCCAGTGTTCCCTGCCGGACCTCAACCACGACCATCCACGCCCAGTGTTCCCTACCGGACCTCAACCGCGAGTATCCCCGCCCAGTGTTCCCTGCCGGACCTCAACCACGACCATCCACGCCCAGTGTTCCCTGCCGGACCTCAACCGCGAGTATCCACGCCAAAAGATATGCCACATAGAGTGCCAGAAGATATGCCAGATAGAATGTTAGAAGATATGCCAGATAGAATGCCAGAAGGTATGCCAGATAGAATGCCAGATAGAATGTCAGCTAGAATGCCAGAAGATATGCCAGATAAAGTGCCAGAATGTTTGCCAGATAGAATGCCAGCAGATTTGCCAGATAATATGCCAGAAGATATGCTAGATAGAATGCCAGATGGAATGCCAGAAGATTTGCCAGATAATATGCCAGAAGATATGCCAGAAGATATGCCAGAAGATATGCCAGAAGAATTGCCAGAAGATATGCCAGAACATCTGCCAGAAGATATGCCAGGTAGAATGCCAGAAGATATGCCAGATAGAATGCCAGATCGAATGCCAGAAAATATGTCAGATCGAATGCCAGAAAATATGTCAGATAGAATGCCAGAAGATTTGCCAGTAACAAAATGTATAAATGTCATGGTGGGGATCACACGAAGTAAAGTAATTTTGGTTGCTTTTTGAACAGTTTTTTTGATAGTTCTCGTTGCTTTTCTACTTTTTGCATTATTTTTGGAAAAGCTTATTCCCCACCTGCCAGGTGAGGGTTGTTAGATTTTATGTCAGTTGCCTGCTCCTCCTCTCCTCTCCTCTCCTCATCTCCTCTCCTCCTCCTCGTCGTCCTCGTCGTCGTCCTCCTCGTCGTCCTCCTCGTCCAACTGCGACCCACGATCCACAGATCTCTGTCGGACCTCAACCACGACCATCCACGCCCAGTGTGCCCTGCCGGACCTCAACCACGACCATCCACGCCCAGTGTTCCCTGCCGGACCTCAACCGCGAGTATCCGGGCCCAGTGTTCCCTGCCGGACCTGAACCACGAGTATCCCCGCCCAGTGTTCCCTGCCGGACCTCAACCACGACCATCCACGCCCAGTGTTCCCTGCCGGACCTCAACCGCGAGTATCCACGCCCAGTGTTCCCTGCCGGACCTCAACCGCGAGTATCCCCGCCCAGTGTTCCCTGCCGGGCCTCAACCACGACCATCCACGCCCAGTGTTCCCTGCCGGACCTCAACCGCGAGTATCCACGCCAAAAGATATGCCACATATAGTGCCAGAAGATATGCCAGATAGAATGTTAGAAGATATGCCAGATAGAATGCCAGAAGGTATGCCAGATAGAATGCCAGATAGAATGTCAGCTAGAATGCCAGAAGATATGCCAGATAAAGTGCCAGAATGTTTGCCAGATAGAATGCCAGCAGATTTGCCAGATAATATGCCAGAAGATATGCTAGATAGAATGCCAGATGGAATGCCAGAAGATTTGCCAGATAATATGCCAGAAGATATGCCAGATAGAATGCCAGATGGAATGCCAGAAGATTTGCCAGATAATATGCCAGAAGATATGCCAGATAGAATGCCAGATGGAATGCCAGAAGATATGCCAGAACATCTGCCAGAAGATATGCCAGAACATCTGCCAGCAGATATGCCAGGTAGAATGCCAGAAGATATGCCAGATAGAATGCCAGATCGAATGCCAGAAAATATGTCAGATAGAATGCCAGAAGATTTGCCAGTAACAAAATGTATAAATGTCATGGTGGGGATCACACGAAGTAAAGTATTTTTTTAATGTTTTTCCCACTTTTTTAGTCAAACAGCCGTTTTTTTCTATATGTGCGGACCACCGCCGACAACGAGCGGACGTGCGGACCACCGCCTTTTTTTTGTCTCTACAGCAAGCACAAAACATCCAGGCCATCGATCGTCGGCTGCGCAATCCATGCAGCTTGTCCAGCTCCATTGCTTCCTTCGCTTCAGTCATTGCGAATAAACATTACATGAAAACTGTATATACATATTTTTTATATATGTATATACACATATAGTTATAAATATTAAGCTTTCCGAAATGACTGCACACTGTACACATGTTATGGTAGTAAATACAGGTCGATATTCGTGACGAAGGCGAGTAGATTTCCAGCAGCGGCGCCTCCAAATCAGAAGAAACCTCAACAAGAGATTTTGCGATTGGAAATCAAACCTTCCCTATACAAACTTCCTTTTCTATAGGCCATCGTTTTTTGGTAGTGCCTCTTGTTTTTGAGCACAAGCGCGTAGCCGCTTGG
Organism: Cladocopium goreaui; assembly: GCA_947184155.2. Classification (NCBI taxonomy): domain Eukaryota; class Dinophyceae; order Suessiales; family Symbiodiniaceae; genus Cladocopium; species Cladocopium goreaui. Next base: position 1,081,842 of record CAMXCT020001668.1, on the reverse strand, counting down.
GCTCCGGATATCGTTTCATGCTAAATCGATTGTATCTTTAGAGGTTCATATGGATGAGGTGGTATTATTTAAAAATTCTATACCCACATCCACCGACATAAAACCACATATTTCCACAGCGGTGGAAATGTGTGGAAATCTGTGGGTGGCCTTTAGCCAAGACTACACCCACAGCCACCCACAGATTTCCACAACGGTGGAAATCTGTGGAAAGCCTCTAGCCAAGACTACACCCACAGCCACCCACAGATTTCCACAAAGGTGGAAATGTGTGGAAATCTGTGGGTGGCCTCTAGCCAAGACTACACCCCACAGATTTCCACAACGGTGGAAATCTGTGGAAATCTGTGGGTGGCCTTTCACCCACAGATTTCCACAACGGTGGAAATGTGTGGAAATCTGTGGGTGGCCTCTAGCCAAGACTACACCCACAGCCACCCACAGATTTCCACAACGGTGGAAATCTGTAGAAATCTGTGGGTGGCCTTTAGCCAAGACTACACCCACAGCCACCCACAGATTTCCACAACGGTGGAAATGTGTGGAAATCTGTGGGTGGCCTCTAGCCAAGACTACACCCACAGCCACCCACAGATTTCCACAACGGTGGAAATCTGTGGAAATCTGTGGGTGGCCTTTAGCCAAGACTACACCCACAGCCACCCACAGATTTCCACAACGGTGGAAATGTGTGGAAATCTGTGGGTGGCCTCTAGCCAAGACTACACCCACAGCCACCCACAGATTTCCACAACAGTGGAAATCTGTGGAAATCTGTGGGTGGCCTTTAGCCAAGACTACACCCACAGCCACCCACAAATTTCCACAACGGTGGAAATCTGTGGAAATCTGTGGTTTGATGTGGGTAACATGATTTGTAAATTTTGATTTGAGCATTTTGTTTCCTGTTCGGCCCATGTTGGGTCATATGATGCTTTTTGCGTTCATGTCATTTGGGGATTTAAATCAGGCCCATGTTGGGCATGCTAGGTCCCTCGCCCGTTTTTCTCGTTCTCCTTTCGTTCTTTCGTCGCTATTATTGTCAATGAACAACACAGCAGCCAGATGACCCGTTCTTCTACTTCTCCTTTCTTTCTTTTGTCGCTGTTTTTGTTCAAGAAACAGCGCAGCAGCAAGATGATCCGTTCTTCTACTTCTCCTTTCGTTCTCTCGTCGCTGTTGTTGTTAAAGAAACCACGCAGCAGCTACTATATATGATATTACTTTTTGTAACTATGATATCGGTTGAATAACATGTGCATATACAAATTTATGTACAGGTTCTTGCACATATATATATATATATAAACTATATGGCATACTTTTGAACAGACCAAGATGAGGGCTCAAGCAAAGCAACAGAGCGGACAACCGCAGATGACTAAAAAATGCATGGTGCGAACAACCGCAAAGTTTCGCCAAATTCACCTTGAAAAGACAAATGAATCAATCGAAAACCTGTTTTTGGGCAAGAAAACTGCAATGCAGTGAAAAAGAGTCTTTCTGGCTACGAAAACATACGGAATTCAAAAAATCAATGAAAAATCAACTAAAAAAGGCTAAGTTCCGTAACTTTTTACTAAGTTTTAAGGCTCGAACTTATAACTAACATATAATTATTCTATCTGGAGCATCTAAGATGTAAGTTCCAACAGAAGATAAGTAAGTTACTCCAACTTATAAGCTACTTAACCTATGTTATAAGTTAAGTTGCGCGACTTATAACTAATGTAACTAGGGGGGTACCTCCCAGTAGGGAGGGCGTGCGCAGTTGCGCAATCCGGAGACCCGCGTTGCACAAGCGGAGTTGCACAATACGGGAAGTTGCGTATTTACAATCGGGCTGGTGCAGAATCGCAGTTGGACATACAATGCATTCGAAAGGGGCATGGAGTTCAGTGAATGTTGAATGTGATGTTGTACGGGCTTAGGTGGAAGTAACCTATAGAAGCAATTGAAATGGTTCGTCAACGTCTTCAAAGTAGTGTTGCGCTTCGCAGAAGCTGTTGCAATGTCGGAGAAGCTGGCCTAACTTTTGGCAGGTTCAACAAACAGATTGAATACAACATCAAAAAGAAGTGACAGCGGATCTAGCTGCAACATGGCAGATGTGGAAACCGGACAACTCAAGAGAATGAAAACATTATATATATATTGTGTTTCTCAAAAGAAACCAACAGACAAGTTCTAATGTCTTAGGCAAGACCAAAAAAAATAGCTCTTAAATTCCAAAAAGAAGTTAAATTTCCTAAGTTGCTTAGAAGTTATTCTGGCTGGCTTTTGTTAACTCCAAAACAACTTACAAAACTTAACTATCTAGTTTATCTTTAGTAAATACTTACAGCTAGCGTAAAATAAGATAAAAACTTAGCTTACTTAGCTTAACTTACACTAGGTTGTGAATACTTTACAACTAGGTTGCATGTTACTTGCAAATGCTTTAGACCAAAACCATCCACCAAGTATAGTATAGCTTGTTTCCATAGCGGGTGGCCCGCGTTGCATGCCGAAAGGGTGGCCGGCTGCTGGCCGTGCGGTTGCCGGCCGGTTGCCGGCCGCTGGCCGGCTCGTTGCCGGCCGGTCGGCGGTGCTGGTGCCGGCCAGCAGCCGGCCGGCCAGCGGCCGGCAACCGGCCGGCAGCCGGGAAACAAAAATTGTATATTATGTTTTATCATGGCTTTATCATGGCTTTATCATGGCTGTATCATGGCTTTATCATGGCTTTATCATGGCTGTGTCATGGTTTTATCATGGCTTTATCATGCCCCGAGGATCCAAAGTATGGACTATTTGCATGCATTTGGGTATGCACGCTCTCAGAGCGTCCGACCATGCTATTTGCGGTCTGACCATGATTTTTGCATGCATTTCCGACAGTTTATTTTCCGATTGATTTCCGATAAATTCCGACAGTCTATGGGGAATAGCCGCTGACCTTGTCACGGTTTGTCACGGTCTGTCACGGCGTTTTCCGACAATGCCCAAGATTTGAGTATAGTTTTTTGTCTTCTGTCACGGTTCGTCAAGGTTTGTCACGGTTTGTCACGGTTTGTCATGCCGATAACATGCAATCTCCGACTTTTACATTTCGACAATGCGCGCGCTATTTGCGATCATCAGAAATGACTTCATTATTTGCATGCATTTCCGATTTGACCCTATTTATGCGCATGGATCCTCAGGGATGGTTTTATCATGGTTTTATCATGTTTTTTTTTATCATGGCTTTATCATGGCTGTATCATGGTTGTATCATGGCTTTATCATGGTTTTATCATGGCTGTATCATGGTTGTATCATGGCTTTATCATGGTTTTATCATGGCTGTATCATGGTTGTATCATGGCTTTATCATGGTTTTATCATGGCTGTGTCATGGTTTTATCATGGCTGTGTCATGGTTTTATCATGGTTTTATCATGGTTTTATCATGGTCTTTATCATGGTTTTCTCATGGTTTTATCATGGTTTTATCATGGTTTTATCATGGTTTTTATCATGGTTTTTATCATGGCTTTATCATGGTTTTTATCATGTTTTTTTATGATGGCTTTATTATGGTTTTATCATGTTTTTTTTTATCATGGCTTTATCATGGCTGTATCATGGTTGTATCATGGCTTTATCATGGTTTTATCATGGCTGTGTCATGGTTTTATCATGGCTTTATCATGGCTTTATCATGGCTGTATCATGGTTGCATCATGGCTTTATCATGGTTTTATCATGGCTGTATCATGGTTGTATCATGGCTTTATCATGGTTTTATCATGGCTGTATCATGGTTGTATCATGGCTTTATCATGGTTTTATCATGGCTGTGTCATGGTTTTATCATGGCTGTGTCATGGTTTTATCATGGCTTTATCATGGTTTTATCATGGTCTTTATCATGGTTTTCTCATGGTTTTATCATGGTTTTATCATGGTTTTATCATGGTTTTTATCATTGTTTTTATCATGGCTTTATCATGGTTTTTATCATGTTTTTTATGATGGCTTTA
>CAMXCT020001668.1:942410-1077738 GCA_947184155.2 Cladocopium goreaui | reverse complement strand
TCATGGTTTTATCATTGTTTTTATCATGGTTTTTATCATGGCTTTATCATGGTTTTATCATGGTTTTTATCATGGCTTTATCATGGCTGTATCATGGTTGTACCATGGCTTTATCATGGTTTTATCATGGCTGTGTCATGGTTTTATCATGGCTTTATCATGGTTTTATCATGGTCTTTATCATGGTTTTCTCATGGTTTTATCATGGTTTTCTCATGGTTTTATCATGGCTTTATCATGGTTTCATCATGGTTTTTATCATGGTGTTTATCATGGTGTTATCATGGTTTTCTCATGGTTTTCTCATGGTTTTATCATGGTTTTTATCATGGCTTTATCATGGTTTTATCATGGTGGTTATCATGGTTTTAATCATGGTTTTATCATGGTTTGACCATGGTTTTAGCATGGTTTTATCATGGTTTTTATCATTGTTTTATCATGGTTTTATCATTGTTTTCTCATGGTTTTCTCATGGTTTTTATCATGGTTTTATCATGTTTTTTTATCATGGTTTTATCATGGTGTTTATCATGTTTTTTTTATCATGGCTTTATCATGGCTTTATCATGGTTTTTATCATGGTTTTCTCATGGTTTTATCATGGCTTTATCATGGCTTTATCATGGCTTTATCATGGTTTTATCATGGTTTTATCATGGTTTTTATCATGGTTTTATCATTGTTTTATCATGGTTTTTATCATGGTTTTATCATGGCTTTATCATGGCTTTATCATGGTTTGATCATGGTTTCATCATGGTTTTATCATGGTTTGATAATGGTTCTATCATGGTGTTTTTCATGGTTTTGCCATGGTTTTATCATGGCTTTATCATGGCTTTATCATTGTTTTTTCATGGCGTTATCATGGTGTTATCATGGTTTTTATCATGGCTGTATCATGGCTTTATCATGGCTTTATCATGGCCGTGTCATGGTTTTATCATGGTTTTATCATGGTTTTATTCTGGTTGTATTTTTTTTGGTTGCATCATTGCCAAATAATGATAGTAATGCCAGCAACCAGCCATATGGATGGTTGGAACTCCAGCCAATATGGAGAATTTGGGGATGGTGTGCTCTTGCTTTACTAACACTAAGTACTATACCATATATTTCAAATTTCAATATACCAAACTAACTATATATCCAAGGTTTGTCCTTAGTCTACCAATATTTTTCATATAGTCCAGGATCCAATCATTTTCATCAGAATGCGACGGTGAGGCTGGTTCTGGCACCCCCAATCACACCTGGCTGCCAGATGCCAGGTGACCTTGGGACCCCAATGGCGTTTGGGCAGCTTGGTGCATACCGCCATGGCGAAACATAGGGGGCTGCACCGGTGCGCCAAGCTTGGTTTTTTAAACTGCGAAAATCCACTGGCTTTGGAACCCCCTGTTTGGGGGCACCCAAAAATGTACTTTTTTTAATGAGAAAGGGCCTTGGCTCATGTTGCAGCACTTGTGAGGGAGACGCCGGGGACCTGACGACGTCTTGAACATGGTTCCATACAGCTGCGTGCTCTTGTTCCGCACATATTCAATGGACTTGTCGTTTATATGTCGTTTATGATAGTTCCATATACAGTCCGTCTTTGTTGCGGTGTACATCCTGGGTCCTCTCAATCCGTTGCCACATGGGAGGCAAAGCGCGTGCTTTCGAGTGATGGGACGCTTCAGGGATGGCAGCGTTGCAGAAAAACAAGATTCAACAAGACGCAACCACTGGAAAACAACATCAAATACATTCAAAAATTGAGCGCAGGTCATACTGCTGTGATGGGGGATGACAATCCACTTTTCTCTGTCTACAGTAAACCCACCATGATCTACTGCAATCCACCAAGGATTCCAAAAACATCGCGGCCAGTTACCTCGCTTTCCCAGCAGTGCCCGCATCCCCTGAAATGCTCTAGCTTAAGAGTCATGGAAGCATCACGGCAGTGTTGAGTATACCGGCTTCATGCTGGAGGTTTTGTTATACACGTATATATATATATATAAATATATATACATACATATATATATATATATACGTGTATAAAACTGTTTGTCAGCCAGTCTTCTGGAAATTAATCTCATCCCAACCCCAAGTGCTAGTTCCTTTCAAACACTGCTTCTAGTGGAAACCCACCATTCTCATCCAATTTGGGCAAGAAGAATCTTCCGAGCACTTGAGAAAGTCCCTTTTCCCAATTCTCTGAGCCTCTGGATCAAATATGGCAATGGGAAATCCCTCATTTCTTCATTTATAATCACACACTTACATATATATATAATTATATATATAGATTTATTTCTCTCATTTCTTCAGTTATAGATGTTTATTGATTTTCCGATTTTTTACCACTGAAATGCAGATTTCCTTCGAGAATATCCCAGCCAGGTAAACCATGTTTGATCCCAGGGAATGAAGGATCCCAGCTCCTAGCCGCTGGGGGGGAACCTGAGTCTTCCTCATCTTCTTCGATCACGGAGTCCAATGGCTCCTCTCAAAACCCAGCGCCGGTAGGCAGTCAATCCTGATGCGGATGTAGATCATATAGATCGATCACAATTAATTATGACATATTATAGGTTCAGGTTCAATGAGAATTATCGGTATATACGTTTCTTCGTTTGATGTTAACACATCATTGTTGACATTATTGATTTCAGTCAGTTCTTGGTTGATACCCTGTTCGTAGGTTAAACCCCTCAGCTGTTGATATTTCCAGTTCTTGGTTTCCATGTTTTTCCAAATGTTTCAGCATCTATCGTTGTTCCTCTTCATTTTCCTAGGCAACTGCAGTGCATTTTGCACTTCCGAAGTCTTGGGGTTAAAGTGACGACATGTCTTAAAAATCTGAGGTTTTTCAGGTTTCAACGCCAATCACCACCTGGGGAAGCCGGGGAAGCCCTTGAAATCGGCACCGTGGGTCCCGTGGGTCCCGTGGGTCCTGGTTCAGAAGGCTATCTTGCTGCAAAATCTCCAAGACTTTGCCTGGTAGCTGCTGCTTAGCTAAGGTGGTGCAATTTTAATGGCAATTCTTCAATGGCAAGGTTGGTATAACTATAGACATCTACAATCATCTATAGACTATAGGCTTTTTTAGGCACTTTATGGCAAATATGACATATTATGACAGTTGATGGGGTTTATGGCAACCAACTTACTGGAGGACCACCTTGTAAGATCAAACATGAAGCAACGGACAGCTCCTCGGCGACACCATTTGTTGCTCATGTTGGATCCTTCTTGTCATTGCTGTATATGTAATAGATGGTAATAGTTACAGAAAGCATATATTTATGTTGAGTTGTATGTATATATATATACACTATACACGTAGCCCGTCATTTCATCCTCATTCTCCAACCATTTGCTTTTGCGTACCCGTCATTTGGCGGCACCTGCTTCCAAATTGACGTACCCCACACCCCCAGAAATACTTGAAGTAAGCTGAGAGTTCTACATTTAAACAATATGTTCATGCTGGTTGGTGGTTTCAATCCGTCTGAGAAATATGAGTTCGTCAATTGGGATGATGACATTCCCAATATATGGAAAGTCATAAAAGCCATGTTCCAAACCACCAACCAGTCATCCCACTTTGAGGAACCGGGAATCAATCACTTTAGCCGAACCACCAGGAGCCAATGTATTCCATGCAGTTCTCTGCGTGGGCTCTGCATGAGTTTTTCTTGGTAGATGGATTTGGTGGATTATACCCGCACGTAATGAAATACTGATTGGTGGCTTCAACATGTTTCAGCCCCAAACACATGAAATCACTAAAAACCAACCAGCAACCACTGGGCAGTTGATCAATTTCCGCCCCCGAATTCACCCTATTATCATTGGGTCAATTTATGTCAATTTCACCCCTAAAAAGGGCAGAAAAAACCTTGCCCTCCGGTAATCAAACGCAGCAACGGAAGAAATCCTCCATTTATAGGAGATTTTGCTCATTGATTACCAAAGGTACCCTCTGGCAAACATACAAAAAGCTATTGAAAATGGCAATTTATAGTTGATTTTCCTATTAAAAATTGTGATTTTCCATAGTTATGTTAGTTTACCAAAGGGTATGTTCCAACTGCGTATCTTTTTCGTCAACCATCAAGCTGAATCCACTTGCCAAGTGCTGGTAAAGTCATGCGCCATCTGGAAGGTTCAGTTACTATCCGCTTATCCACGCCTCACATTTTAAATAGATCCTGCCAAAATGTTGGCATTGACCATTAATGAGCCAGTAACTTTTTTGTTCTACACCACTAGCAACCTTTTCCTATTGACCATTACAGCAACCCAACAAGTGACTATTGCCCATGTGGTTGGGTCCCACTCAATTCCTAGCTCCATTCCTGGCTCCGAATGGGTCGTGCGAACCCGGTGACACTATCGATGGCCTCATCCCCTCAAAAACTGGTCCGGTATTGCCTCATCCGATGACATTCACCCATCGAGTAGCCATCAACAAAACCACCGGTATTGCCCCCAATATGGTTATTTACCATAGCTGTAGAAAATCGGCAAATCATCCAACTTAAATCACGCCATAGCATGGCTATGTTCGATTAACAAAGGCATATTTCCAAGTACATTCCCATTATCATGAGACCATATGAGACCCCCAATTGGAGTCGGTGAGCCCATTTTTTTCCTGCTGCTGGGATTTTAGTGATTTTATCTCCATGTTACATCCCCGTTATAAAATCCCCATTGGGTAAATAACCAATGGCCCCGACTGACTGGGCCCAGCTGCTATGCTTGGCATCGAAGTCATCCATCACCGCTGGGCTCTCCGCTGCGTTCGCCGCGTCGGCGTTGGCATCGCGCACCGCGATCTTCACGTCGGGGGCGGGAGGGTCCTGGTAGCTGGTGAAAAATCCACCTGTTGGTTGTCATATATCAGGTGGGGCCACCCCATCTGTTCTTGTTGGTTTATAAACCTCATCCTTTTCTGATTCCATGATGAACCCGATTAACCTCTTGTGAGTGGCGAAAACAATACGGAAAAATCATGCTCCTACCCGTACTTGCAGGAACCACTTCTTAGTTTCGAACAGTGCAGGGTTTCCTGCTGCTGTGCATGTCCATATGTAGCCTATTCAATTCCATATGCCGGCTTAGGCAAGGATATGGTCATACATGCGGCACCAAAGGGGCACCAGGGCGACTGATCTGCTGCAGGGAAGATTGAACTGTCAGACTTTGGGGTTGTTATTTTCTTCGCCGCAAAGGACTCATAATTATTCCCCGAATCTTTTCCTTAAATAGAGGGATTCATCGAAAAAAAAATACAGGCGGATTTATCTATATTTCTTGGGCGGGGTTCAATATGATTCAATTATCGAAAGTACTGGTTTACCATGGTTTACATATATCCCTATATATATATATTAGCTGAATGTAATGATTCAATACTGGTTTGATATGTTACTATCATATCTATACAAATGTTGGTTTAAAGGTTACCTCATGTTACTACGTTTGTTTCGCCTTCCCAGTTCCATCCCTTGATTGGGTCAGGTATACGTAAGTTCCCACCCGTGTCTGGTTAGATGTTCATAGTAACCACCCCCCCAAAACAAAATATAACACATGTCCTTATATATTAGGTGTATATATAAATAACTATGCTGTATAGTATATAATATATATATATATATATATGTATAAGTTTACTTTCCAACTATTTTCATATGTTTTCTATGTTTCTTTGCCTTTTCCTCTGCCATGGATTCCACACCCACACCACGGCTGCACGCCTCCTGCACGAAGTCCTAGGGGAATGGGCAATCATTTGGCTGATTTCTGGCATTCAAATCATTCAAATTCGTCGCATATGTCATTGTGCATTCTGACATTTAATTCTGACAAGTCTATGCGGCATTCTGTCTGAGATTTTATCTGGCATAGTGTTCGTGTCCAGCTGGCGATTACATGCTGGCGGGGAAACTGCGAGGTTGGCTATGAGCTTGGCTATTTGGCGAGGAGAAGAGGAGACGAGGAGGAGGAAGGAGGAGCACAAGCTGAAATTAAATCTGAAGACCCTCACCTGTCAGGTGGGGAAAGATGGGACAAACATGGACTTATGAATAGCTGAAAAATGCTGAATAGTTGGAACATTGGTAAGTAATCCTCATCGAATCACATGCTTATATATTGCGGATGAGTCGAATAGGTATTGGAAGGATGAGTTCGTAAAGAAAAATGCAGAGGTGGTTGACCAATCACATACATCAACTAATCGTTGGTTCCAAATAGTTGATTCAACACCCCGGCATTTCCGTATCGCCATGTCCTCGGCCAACTTCCGACAAGCTTGCTGCACCAACAGGACAGGGTCCTGCCAAGGGTAAATCTAGTGACCGCACAAGGCAGCTCCAGTTTCAAAGATAGGACAGCTATAGGAGAGGTGTGTTTGTGTGACAGAAGGCAGAGCGAACCAACTGATGGATCGAAAGGTGGTTGAGGCTCTGAGTCTCTCTCTCTCTCTCTCTCCCTGACTATCTATCTATCCTCGTGGTTTCCCTGCAATTCCCAATCAACCTCCGGTAGGCGTTGACCAGGGTCGCTGCCTTGGCGTGAGGCAAGCTGCTGGTATCTATCTGGCTTAACCATGGATGGGTGCTTGACTCCTTGACCCATACCTTGGACTAAAGTGAAATTTAAGAATATTTAAGGAATTTAATTGGTGATATGATGAATGGTATTTAACTAGATTAATTATATAAACCTGTTTAATATCTACAGCTATGAGCTAGAATAATGGGATTTAAGGAATATAACTTAACTCATTATATAATGATATATTTGGGATACATGATACTTGCATGATGTTACCATCCCCCCAACTAGAATGGGAATGCTAGTAACATATCCACGATGAAGCTCGATGAATCATCGGAATCTCAATTGGAGGGATATGGTATGGAAGAGACATTATACCCCAACAAGATGGAAGAAGTTTGATTACCACGACTATCATATACTTTAGTTGTTTAGTGTTCAATGTTCTTTTTTTTTGCTGTCATCAAACACACTTTTGAAGAACCTATCCAGTTCGAAGCCCGACACCTATGTCCTTGCACCATGAAGCCAGGTGGGTCAGGGAGATTTTTGTTGCCCTCAAAAGTGGGAATCTACTCTACCTGGTTGGTGGTTGACCTACCCCTCTAAAAAATATGAGTTCGTCAGTTGGGATGACATTCCCAATATAGGGGGAAAAAAATGTTCCAAACCACCAACCAGATGGGAATATACTCTACAATTTACAATTGGTCCAGTAAGAAACTGGCAGGTTTCTCAACGCCGAGGCACGAGATCCTTTCCGTGACAGGGCTTTCCAGTGATGTTCCGGCCTCAATCGCATCGTCGATAGACAAGTATTTCCAGAATGGTATAGATGATGTGTTCTCCATAATTGACCAGTTTTTAACTGTTCTTGGATTTTTTGGGTTGTTATGAAGATATATTAATGTTACATATATTATCAATAAATCCATGGCAGGACGGTTGAAACATGTTGAAACCGTTATTGGGAAATGCCGAAAAGTTCACAATACCCCCATGCCATCCCATGTTGTGGTAGCTTAAGATGTATGGAGTCCTTACTGTAGGTCCGTTATAATGTTAAAGGTTGTATATAGCATACAACCTAAACAACTTAGTTGATGATTGGATATATACATGTGTATAGGTTGCCTATGGAGGCGAATAATGGTGAATAGTCTAAGTCTACTATGTATATATATATATATCAGTTTGTAGTTGTATATATTGCAAGATATCACACTCCCCATCAGACCAAGTCGTTTCGGAAAACAAAACACTGCGGGTGACAACCAACCAACTGCGGCTTTGTTCATGGATCTTATGCAAAGGAGGTTGTGCCGCTATCCGATCTATTCATGCTGGCATATGTCCATGAAATTCAACATGGTCAATGAAAGTCCCCCACATTGAACAGTCATCTAGCTAAATTCCACATGAATAGGACGTCCAAGCGACTCCCAAATGGATGTTTCCGCAGTCATGGGGGTACACCCAAATCGTCCATTTTGCAGATATAGGATCTTCCACTATATATAAACTATAAACAATCCAGCTATTGGGGTACCCCCATTTTAGGAACCCCCAAATCTTCATCACTGGTGTAGACTCTTCCAGGACCTTCGAAGCAGTTCTGCCATGGCACGTGAAGACTCGGTCCTGCGGAGACAGCTAGGGAAGCCATGGCTCATGGATGAGACGATTTTCAAATTGAGCTAGTCTGGTTGGTGGTTGACCTACCCCTCTGAAAAATATGAAAGTCAATGGGAAGGATTATCCCATATATTATGGAAAATAAAACATGTTCCAAACCACCAACGAGTAGTTTATACCTGCCCTTCCTTTTACCCACTAAACATGGTGCATGGGACATCAACCATCCTCGATTCTCTCAAGCCACTTGGACGTCATCCCAACAACTTGAACCTGGAAACATCTTCAAAAGCTAAAAGCACTCTCCTCAGTACTTCGGTAAGCCATCCCCCCAACAAAAAACGGTCACTGACCTGACGGGATGGGGGTTCCAATCACTTCCTCACCATCCTATAATTTCATCCCTAGAAACCATGGTGAAGCGATTTTTTTTGGGCATAAAGAACACATCTGTGGGACCCACAGAATGGGGCTGTGTCATATATGAATGGGGGATATACCCTCTGGTAAACTAACATAGCTATTGAAAATGGCCATTTATAGTGGATTTACCTATTAAAGATGGTGATTTTCCATAGCTATGTTAGTTTACCAGAGGGTATATTATGGTTGATCCATTATAGTGTGAGTAGTCAAAAATATCCAGCATCTTCCATGAAGAATTCCATCCACAGTGGCTGGATATATTCCAAACTATCAGAATCAACAAATTATCAAACATCAACCTATCACAATCAATGACCGTAGGTATATATTCCGTACTCCTGGGGGTTTCCATGGGGCTACATTGGCTACATAGCCGGATGGTTCATGGAAATGATCAATCTATAATCTATAACTATAAATGTATGGAAATGATCAATATAACATTCTATAAATATAAATCGATATAAATGGATGATAACCGGGGGTACCCCCATGACAAAAAGGAAACCGGCCGAGGGGGCCCCCGTCCGTGGCGGTGCGTGCACGGTGCCGCACGGGCTGCAGCCAGCAGCGCAGGTCCCAGGTGTCCTTGGAGCCAACAATATGTGGATTTACCCTCTGGTAAACTAATAAAACTATGGAAACTCACCATGTTGAATGGGTAAATCCACTATAAATGGCCATTTTCAATAGCTATGTTAAATTAATTACCAGAGGGTAAATCCTCCATGGGTAAATCAACCCAATAAGAAATTATATATATTATATATGGTTATTTTCAATAGCTTTGTTAAATACCAGAGGGTATAAACAGGGGTTTAACCTTCAGATAACTGGGTTATAACTGTCCCTTTATCAAGGGGGTTAACCGACAATGGGTCAAATCAATCCCCAATGTAAATGCCCCTACTACTGGGAATTTTGAACATCACCTTCAGATATCTGTTGGAGATGAAATCCCAATAGTTGGATGATGTTAAAAAATGTGACATTTGCCAACCCCTGTATGATATCATATCTAGACCCTCCCACGTACCCTTAAAATGATGTTTGCCTCCCATGCCTTCTGTACTTTTATCATTGGAGGGTCTAGGCATATGCTTGTTTTGTTTTGTTTTTACAAAAAAAATATGTGGTTTTATATGGCTTAGCGATATGGGTTTAAAGTTTAAACATGGATTGCACGCTAGTTGTGCAGGATCAAATCCTGGAAATTGAGTGAATCATGGACCAAAGCGCAGGCGTTGCCTTTGGAGGGTCGCTCCATCTGCTGAGGGCAGCACCGGCCGCAAGTCATATTCCTCATCAGACATGAACCTGAGTCGAATCAGTTGGAACGTTCTGCTCTGGCAGTGTCATTTGATCTATCCGTGCGTAGATGAAGATCATGAAATAACCGAAACAAACCGAAGTAACCCCATATCATGACACTAGTTGGTTGACCGGTTTTCCTACCATGGATTATCATAAGTCTCAATAAATTACAGTAGTTGGTATAACTCCCAACCAATCGACCAAGCAGGGTACATTTAATCATGTTGAACCGCTAATCAACTTCCAATGGGGGATGGTCGCATTGCTACTGAAGCGACAAGCTTCAACCCAACTGCTGGTCGATTAAACCCCATACGTTGTTTGTAAAAGGCTATCGCATTTTATGCGTGGTTTAAACATGTTTAAACATATATTGTCTGCCATCTTTGTTTGTGAAATTACACGCGTGAAACCATTTGTTCAGATCCTATTGTGCACTGATATCCAACTATCTGGCCGAATAATCGTTATAATCGTTGCTGAAATCAACATTAGGGATTGGAAGACCAATTATGTTCCTCTAACAATGGGCTCAAAAAACTTCCCAGGGTCTCTGCTTGCGGGATGGTCGTGGTGAGGTCGCAATATTCAATGAGCGGTTTGTGTTCAATCCCATACCCCCAAGTGATAGACATCCCCTGTCGACTCCCAGGCATGAACAAATCCAGCACTAAACCCGAGTTCTGAAGTTTTTTGTTGTTCATGAAGGGAAAAACATGGAAAAAACACTACCCGTCAGTAATGAAACATGCAATTGCCTGCGTGCGAAATCATTGGTCAACATGAAAGAAACATATATACAACACATACAAATCAATATTTGTCAATTTTTCCATTGCCATCCATAATCGTTACACTACAAGTACATGTTTTTTTGTGTGAATATATACATTCTTGCTGACACATTAGCGTACATATATACCATGGCGTGGGTAAGAAAAACCATGGCTGGCTGCAGCCTTTCCACCAGCCATAGTTCAATGACTTTCCCAGCAAAAAGGGGATCTTCCAGCGAGCCACGTTTGATTAAATATCTAAATATCTAAATATCCCATGATTGTATATCTGATGATCCATGTTCCATGGTTAATCATTCAGATTTAAATCAACCCATGAGTTAAGTATTCATCATCTATGGTAAATCATCTCTCTCTCTCTCTGCATGATAAATCATCTACAAAAATCATCCATAGTTGGTTTCAACCCCTCTGAAAAATATTAGTCAGATTGGATCATCATCCCAACTATTGGGGATGATGAAAAAATGTCCCAAACCACCAACCAGATACAAAATGTCCATGGGAACCACATGGAACCACCACCCCGAGATCAACCCTGGGAGCGCGGCTCCGAGCGCATCCAGGGGGACAAGATCGAAAGCTCACGGCCCTGGCATGACTGGTCGTGACGGATCACTGGCTGAGAAATGTTTTTTTACAAGAGAAATAATGTGTAAATAATAGGTGAAATGATGAAAGGGTGATGGCATGAAATTAGATGTAGCCTAGCATCTTAGAAATTCATAGAATTATAGTAAACAAAATAGGTGAAATGATGAAATGGAAGCCATGGCCTAGTTCAGTTGGTTTCATAGTGGCAGTTATGCTCTGGCAAATTAACAATTGACCCTGAAAATCGCCCGTGTTTAGTGGAAACTGATCTTCCAACCCCGATACATGGCAGAGTCTATGTGAAGTTACTGGAGAGTAGCAAGAGAAATGATGATTATATAAAATTATATATGTATCTTAAAATTATAACTAGCAAAAAATGATGAAATAATCATTACGTTTTATTATTCAATACTTATTGTACACAATAATGCAACTGCATCTTAAAGGAAGGGATATCTAGTCACTGCTAAATCATGAGCAATAAGGATTCACCAGTGAAGACAGGTTTATTATATCATATGGTAAATCTTAGATCCCTATCAAGATATACCAACAGACTCGTTTTGGCTGTAGACAGTACCGCATTTCCAGTCTTCAAACACACCCATATGATGTGCTCAAATCTACACTGTGACTGAGAGACAACGCTAAACAAGTTGATGCCTAGGTACATTCATGTACCGAAGGTAGATGCATGGTGTGTATGCGAATTAAGAATCGTTGCTCGCATGCTTGAAAGGCAGACTGCTTGGAGCACCGGAAAGCGGATCACTTAGAGCACCAGATCACTTAGAGCACCAGATCACTTAGAGCACCATGGGATGACTTAGAGCACCGAAAAGTGGATCACTTGGAGCACCAGAGGTGGGGTGGGGTGGTGTAGGATAATAACGTCCATGTTCCTGCGCACAGACAGGCACAGCAAAACACAGGCACTGCACTTTCCTCATCGTTCGCTGTGGGGTGTCTATATATGTAACGCTAGCGCTATGTACCTCTGATGTGTCTGTACGTGTCACTTTTCGGCGTTCCAAGCGATCCCCTTTCCGGCGCTCTAACCGATCCACTTTCCAGGCATCAGAAACGGTTCTGCTCACCAGTTGGAGGCTCCTCGTTCTTTTGGAGCCAGGTACTGTAAATCCATTGTGACAACCAGTGTTACCTGAAATTGCCATGGGTGAAGGTGAGGTATGGTTTCCCAGAATGATGAACATGGTCCGAAGGAGAATTGGCCGCAATAATTTGCCACATCATTTTTTTGGGTTGCATATTATATTTCAAGGGTATTCTGGTTTTAAACAAATCGAGCGAGTCCCGTGCTTGGGGACCTGGGTTCATTTCGTGGGGTGCTGGGCACTGCTGGGCTTGGGGGTAAAATGATTCTTTTGGCGGTCGTGTTTAGCACCCCAACTATCGTTTCTTGATACTATGGGCCACGGAATTCACTGGTCAAATCGCTTATCACATGTGGTCACCCATTCCAACGGGTATCCCACTGCAATCTAGCGATATAATGACCTGGGCTCATCTATTTCAACCTCTCCGTGCAGCGAATCAATCATGTTTAGTTATTTTACTTGGTCAAAATCACTAATACTAAGTCATTAAGTACTACAAGGTGGCGTCCCACAGTTAGCTACGTAAGTTTATAAATTCTAACTATAATTCATATAACTAGGATGCATGGTAGATATATCTAGTTACTGAGGACGTTTTGAGGCAACAAACATCGCATGTTGGGACACCACCTTAGCTATGACCCATATGTTTCTGAAGTTTTTTGCTCTCTACTGAAACTATAGCTTGGATTTTGCTGAAAGGCCGACTCCAAACAAGTAACAGATATTTCCTTAATGGATTCCTCATAGTGGTTTTCCCCTTGGAACATACTGACAAAGTCACCGACTGACCAAACCCAGTTATAAGTTGGATGTCTAAATCCCATGAACTATAATTAATCCCACTACCCTCTGGTTGTTAAACATAGCCATGGAAAATAACCCATTTATAGTTGATTTGCCCATTAAAAATGGTGATTTTCCAGTTATGTTGGTTTACGAGAAGGAATTTCACATAGAAACTGAACAAAAAATTCAATTAAACAACTCTATAAATTCCATTAAATCGACTATAAATTTCCACTAAATCAAAGCCCTATTCAATAATTCTATACCTTTCACTTGGCCCATGGCCTTGCCCAAAACCCCGCCTGCTTAGAGGCGCCGCCCGAGCGCCGCCGCCGGGAGCGGCGGAAGTGTCCCGGTTCCGGCGTGAAGCGCCTCGTCAAGAAGTGATTTCATGGGGATATCATGGGGATGATGGGAATAGTATATATATATATATATTTATACATATACATATATATATATATATATATATGTGTGTGTAAACCTATATATGTAAACACATATATGTAAACATACATATGTAAGCATATATATATATATGTAAACATATATATATATTATAATATGTGTGTATGTATAGGAGCAGGGATGACCAATCAAAATGCCAGAAACTACAAAAATGGTGGGCAAATGATGATGATGATGATGATTATGATTATGATGATGATGATAATGATTTTATACTGGGAACATAACTAACCAACAAGAGTTGTTTCATGGGGATAGACCAGCTATAGTTGGGGATGTATATATACATATATGATCAAAAATATATAAATGTGTGTGTATATATATATATATGCGTGTAAATATGTAATGGACTATGCTGCTATGCTGATTATTGGGAAGTCTTGCATGATATCCCTAGTTTCTGTATGAATTAAAACAATTCACCAGCCTGAGTAGTTGGGCCATTGGGGATAATTACACTTGCTAACCATGGCTACAGCGACGTCGCAGCGGGGTCGTTACTATTATTATTATATATATATATATATATATTATATCATATTATATATATTATATGCATTATATATATTATTATATATTTATATATATATATTATATTAAATATATACATCCAGAATCATTCAACAAAAGAATACGGTTAATCAACAGTTTCAGAACGAGCGAAACTTTCATGATTGCAGGTTCCTTTGAATGGTGAATGCAGTGGGTCAACCTTGCTTACTGCCCAAACTTTCGTTTTTTTGCGCAGGTTATTTAACATAGCCATGGAAAATGGCCCATTTGTAGTTGATTTGCCCATTAAAATTGTGATTTTCCATTTTTATGTTAGTTTACAAGAGGGTACTTAAGTGGTGAACGGGAATATTCTGGAATGATGTAAGGAAAAAAACATGGGAAATCAGGTTATCATCTTACCCACAAGTTCCAGGGACTTGATGTACGGTTCCCCTCATCCAGCTTTTGAATGTGTGGGAGGGTGCTAATACCAGTTGAACATCATATGACATTTAAAAAACACCATTACGTTCTATACATCGTCCTATATATATATACATATATAGCCCGTACAAAGAGAATATCTTTTTTACATGCATTTGGTGGCTCCTTCCAGTGGTGTCCGGTCCACTCTCGCCTCCTGAGTTGAGGGGTCGCAGTTTACCCTTTGGCAATCGCGTAGCAATGACCAGGTGAAATTCTCAAAGAAATAAGGAATACATGTAGGTTCGTTCAGATATTGACACCAATCCATCAGCCCCTATGGTCAGCCACCTATGCCCAAAAAGGATCAAAAAGGCGCTTGTCAAACAGGTCCTGTCTCCGACCGTGGGACCTACACTGGCAATGGATGAGAATGAAAAGTCACCATATGTCACCATGAGGACGACTCGATCGAAGATCAATATGATATCATTCTACTAAAATTAATATGATTATCCAATAGTATCTATTGGGTAGTATCCCTTAATGGTATCATTCTGATATCCCCTATTGGATATCATCCCATATGATCACCAACCAACCAGGTATCCTGACGTGATCGATTGAGATCGCGAGTTTGGACTTTGGCTGTCCTGGGCCCCAGGGCAACTGCCGTGGTGAGCGCCCATTTGAAGCCTTTCAGGCCAACATGCGGACATACAGAGAAAAACATGGAACAAAACAAGCAATCGGTTCAACACTAAACTCGACCTCATGATGCACCTGTACATCATCAATATATCCAAGTGTGGTACCATAGGGTACCCAAGAAACATCAAACAAAATCCAAATGGTGGGGGCTGAAGCGCAGCAGCATCCTGAGGCCGACACAGTTTCGCTTTCGCTGTCCTGAACGCACCATGTTTCGATGATTCTCCCAGCCGTAAACCCCAATTTCTAGGGTACAATTTGGAAGAAACCCATTTATCTGGATGATTATCACACCTATAAATGAGATAACCACATTTTGGGACTTACGATCACCAAGGTTAAGACTCTCCAAGTGGGATGATCCTCCGGTCATTGAAAAAACAGCTGTGGAGAATGGAAAATTGTTCATTTGTTTGATGATTTTCCGATGAAGACTATTAAACATGTTCGCTGCAACCCTGACGTTGCGCCGCGTCTGACTTCAGGTGGCTATGGAGAAAAAGTTGATGTTATTTCTCCAAAAAACATATTGATCATAGGGGGTGGCGAATTTTGATCCCTTACGAAGATAAAGTTGATGTTATTACCCCAATCAACATGTTGTTCATAGGGGGTGGCACAAAATGATCCCGTATGAAGATAAAGTTGATGTTATTACCCCAGTCAGCATATTGTTCATAGGGGGTGGCGAATTTTGATCCCTCATGGAGATATAGGATGTTATTACCCCAATCAACATAATGTTCAGAGAGGGAGGCGAATTGTGACCCCTCATGAAGATAAAGTTGTTGTTAATTACCCCAGTCAACATATTGTTCAGAGGGGTTGGCGAAATTTAATGTGATGATGATCATGATGTGATGATGTGATGATGATGATGATGATGATGATGATGATGATGATGATGACGGTGATGATGATGATGATGATGACGATGATGATGATGATGATCATGACATATCATGACTATTGTAAGTGTGGAGCAACGTCCGGGTTGGCACGAACATGTTTTAGCTGTGGAAATCCCCATTTAGAGCCCATTTACATAAGATATCAAAAAATCTTCAGAGAACGAGCAAATGTGGTGGATTTGATTTTGCCACTTCATGCCACTTCAAGTGGCGTGCCACTTCGAGTGGCGTATGCCACTTCAAGTGGCGTGCTACTTCGAGTGGCGTGTGCCACTTCAAGTGGCGTATGCCACTTCAAGTGGCGTGCCACTCCGAGTGGCGTATGCCGCTTCAAGTGGCATGCCACTTCAAGTGGCGTGTCGCACTGTGAGCATGCCACTTCATGCCACTTCAAGTGGCGTGTCGCACCGTGAGCATGCCACTTCATGCCACTTCAAGTGGCGGATGCCACTTCAAGTGGCGTATGCCACTTCAAGTGGCGTGTCGCACCGTGAGCATGCCACTTCATGCCACTTCAAGTGGCGCATGCCACTTCAAGTGGCGTGTCGCACCGTGAGCATGCCACTTCATGCCACTTCATGCCACTTCAAGTGGCGTGAAGTGGTGAAATCGGTTTACGCACCTCCTGCGTGCTCAATGAAAACCTTCGCAATAACCTTCATTTAGTTGTGGAATTTCCCAGCTAGCCATGGAACAAAACCAGCCTGAAAACCCTGGTTTGGCACTGGACCATACTGTTTGTTTGATATCTCCTGCGGGGTTGCCACCTGTGGATCTTGACTTAAACTTCGACTACAGGAAGGGCGCTGCCTCGAATATCGAATGGAGGATACCCTAAGGTGATCTCACATGAAATGACAAGATACCATGGAAGGCTTAAGCACCTGTTGTAAACTTTTGCTTTCACTCTGAAGGGGTTCTCTACGTACAGATATGATCAATTCTTGCATTTGTGTCGGTTTCATTTCATGGCAGGCCACGCCTAAAAGGCTGCAGATTTGATTCAATGATATTTCCAGTCTTTCAGGGCATTTTGCTCCACTCAATGCGCACATGGGTCAACACCCAATACTCTCTACCCACTACTGGGATGACATGGTTGCATTGTGTTGACAGAGAGCCCCACAATTTCTGCAGGGCATTGAACATGTTCCAAACTAAACCATTACCGATGCCCATACGAACACATCGTATGCGCACACACACACATATGTTACGGTACATAGTGCATATAATATATGTTTGCGTGTCTGTGCGTCTGTCTATCTACCAATCCATCTATCTGTCTAGGCATCTACATAATTAATGATCATTTGTTCATTGGCTTATATTTGATTCTAAATATCCATGGTTACATATTACTAAAAATGATTAATTATATGCGCATGTGTGCCGCGAAGTGTGTGCTCATCACGTATCTCTGTCATTGACCCACCTTCCAACCATGTCCAACCCTTCCGCCTCAGCGAAATCCTCGGGGTGCGCAATCTTTTCGTCCAGATATTCGAAGACGTCTTAGCGGCGTGGCGCCGCGGACTGGGAGACTTCGAGACCCTAAATAGAACGTGGCCAGCCATTGGCAAGTTATGGGATGGGGGATTACAAAAAATGAACATATTGAAAACTCTACAATGGGCTTCTATGGGATGTTAACTGTTAACCATCAGTAATCCAATCAATGGGTTGGTTGAAGATGCTGAAAGCTTTCCTGGGGAGATGGCTGGCCAGGTTTTTTTTCCCCAGGGGTTGGTCCACCCACCAGCTCTTAGATTTGCCAACACCTCAAGCGGTTGGTACGTGGGACTTGGTGATTACCCCAACTGTTCCTGGCGCGTACCGCCATGTAGGAATTTTGCATCACATACAAAACATGGGATTTCATGGCGTCCTGCTTACCATACAAGCGGTCATTCCCCCCTTTTCTCTGTAGTATCCTATGGCTGGGATAGATCTCCAGGAAACTCGCAGCTGCTTATCTAGCTGGTGATCCCACGTTCCACCAAACCCATAAAGTTTTTCTGCTGTTAGCGTTGCGAAGTGGCTCTAAGTAACCACGGAAATCACTATAGTCTTTGAATGTTAAACGATTGTACTTAGACTCTGCAAGTACTTGGAGGTAGATCATTTCCAAGTGGGAAACACCCAAGGATTTCGATGTTTTTTCCATGTGTACTGGAGGGCATATCCCATTATTACCTTACCATTAGTCAGTCCATTAGACTATATTCCATTAACCCATTATCATCCTATTTTTGGACACATACCATCCCATGGTTACAGTATCCAATTAAATCATAGTTCGTCATGGTAAAACATGAGAGTTTCCATAAATGGTGGTACCCCAAATCCAAATACAGTATCATCTATTTTAATAAGACGTACTTTTGTGAAATAAAACATCAATTTTTATCCATTTTGGGGCACTCCCATTTTAGGAAATCCCCATGTTCCTTACTAATGTCATGACTCTCCAATGATAATCCCATTAAATCACCATTATTCATGGTTCAAAACATGTTATCCCATGCTTATCCCTTGATTATCCCATTAAATCACAATTATTCATGGTTAAAGCATGTTAGTAATGATTATCCCATGGTTATCCCACGATTATCCAATGAAATCACCATTCTTCATGATTAAATATGGCTATCCCATGAATATCCCATGAATATCCCATGGTTATCCCATTTAAATCACCATTCTTCATGGTTACAAATCGGATAACCATGGCTAATCATGGGATAAGCACCAGTCTTCACCATTACAAATGGTTGGTTAAACACATGTTTCCTGACCGACCAACGGTTCCATCTCTTCCCATCAAGGCGCTCAGTGCCACGCGCCAGGCACGGCCACGGCCTTGCTTCACGAAGCGGGGATCCTTGGACTTCTTGGCACCTCAGGGGGGGAAACATCCCAATGGGGGGAAGAAAGCATTATAGGTGGTATAAACAATTCACAAAATTATGGTTTATTATTGTTTTACCGACCTTATATATATATATATATATGTATGTATGTATATATATATATATATAGTGTGTATATATATATACTGTAAATATGAGTATGTGACTGTGTCAAAAACCTGGTACCCTAGATACCACAAAATAGCTGGTTTATGGATGGTTTATCCCCAAGAATATAGTAAAAAAAGGTTTTGACCCATCCCCATATAAGGGTAGAACATGTATAATCACACGAGTGTGTAGAGGAACATAGCTTTTGGTAATCAACACATGTATGTTTATACACATATATATATATATATAAGGGTATGCATAAAGTACTAGCACACTATATATATATACATATATATATAATGGTAGAACAACACAAATATATACATATAGATAATGATATGTTCCAATAGAAATTGTTCGTTATAAAATGGTATATGTAATGAATTTATATACCGTGTCCATAGCCTAGCAAAACGTGAGGGTTTTGTAGCATCTCAAAAAAACGATGGCAAGCGTGGGACATTTGAAGAGGATCTGGAAAGATGCATTTTCCGTGGCAAGCGCAACCACCAGATTTTACCAAGGAGTTTGGGATCAAACTGGAGTTATCAATGACAACTGTGCAAAGAATCTGGGCAAATTAATTCATAACACACTGAAATATACCTGAAATAAAGCCATTTTGAGATGATTCCTCTTAACCATGATTCCAGTGAGGGAGAACAGTGAGGTCGTTATAACATGTTATAACTTGCCCAGAAAAAATGAACATTGCTAAATTCAGAAAGTTTCCACCAGGAGTGGGTGAAACCCATCGAGATCAATCAGACTTAACAGCTGGAACCGGGCTACTCCGGGCCATCGCCAGATCGAAAATCACCATTGAATTCACCAACTTAAAGGAAGTGCATGATATTGCATGATCAATAGTGATTTCCCAAACATCCCCATGAACTGAAACTATATTTTCAACTACCAAACCACCATAAACATCCATAAACCACCAACATCAAAGACGTCCGTGTTTGGATACCATTCAACATAGCTACCAGGGCACGGAGGGCGGCGATTCTCTGCTTCGAAGCTTCCAAGTTGCTGTTGTACCTCCCAGTCGCAGGATGGGGTCATCATGGGAAATCCCAAAAAACGGCAGCTGGACATTTTTTGGCATGTTTGAAACGGGAACATACCTGCAACTTCCTAGGGTGCAAAAAAAAAGTTATTTTCCCAAAAAAAACATGTTTTTTCCTTGAAACCGCGATTTTTTTCCCAAACCGCGATTTCTGCTAATCTTGTGTTTTTCTGCACTTCGGTGTTTTGGGTATGGTTCAGTACCTACCCTGCAAAAAACCACTGGGTGTTTGATTGTGGAAACATTCGAATATCATGTCCCACTTTATTGCTGATTTACATTACTCTGCAGCTATGTGGCTATTGCAGCAATCCAACCAAGTCGCCCAAGCCAGTCTGACGCCACAAAAAAAATCAGAATCGAGCAAAATGCGTTTGGTAATAGTTGTATGCCCTTTGAAGTCAAACAATGGGCTGGCCATAGAGTAAAGCGACGCCATGTACGGTTTGTAGCCCACAGTAGAGGTGGGGAATTCCAAACTCACGTTTTTTCTTGAAACCATCATTTTTATATGTTTATTGAAAATCAAAACATTTTTGAAGTTTGACTAAACAAACAAAAAATATATATGCCAGGAGGAATTTTCAGGTTTCCATTACCATGTTTGACTGCTGGCACATAACTTGTTTTTGGGTCGGGCTATGGTTGGGTCCCATTTAGCCAATATTCTCCCACCTTTTATACGGTGTAATAGTCCATCATCCTCATTTTAATATTGTGATTGGGAACCCCAATCTATTTTTGGGTTGACCTAAGGCAAACCCCCATTGCTGAGGTATGATTTTTTATATGGATGGTTTCCAGAATCTCACCACCCCTAAGCAATCCAAACAATTTTAAATATGTTTTGGAATTATGGGACAACCATGGGGTTGCCTGTTTTCGGAAATACATTCTCAAGCGTGCTTGGACAGAACCAACTCACCAGTCAAAGAATTGGCTACAGTCAATCACTAAACATGGAAAAAACACAACGAACCGATTGATAAGATATGTTAGGTTTGCAAGAATCATCCCAAAAGACCCCACACTTCGGGTTAAACTGAATTATTGACATCATCTACAGAAACCACGGAAAAGGACTCAGAAGTTCAACGGTGTCAATTCGAGAATCGCCTTTGTCGCACCTACCACCTTTCGATCTTAAGATGGGCGGCCATTCACATCATTGAATCATGTTTGGTCTTGCAATAGTTGCTCAAAAACCATCAGGTTGGCGAAGCCGATGGAACAACCAGGTCAAACGTGATCAGCACCGACCAAAAAAAAACCTGGTGACTTGGTGAAACCGGAAAACAAATAAACCCCAAGCGGTTGCAATGCTGAAAAACATGGCAACAGCGTCTGTAAAAGGCCGTGTCGGTGATGACATCACACAGTGCCAGGACGATGAGGGAAGTGTCCGAAACTGTAGTAGTTTATACATGTTTAATTAATCGTGCTTATATTTCTGGAACAAATTTCTGGCACAAATCCCTCGGAAGGGTCACTTCAAAAGTGGAAAACCTAGTGTTTTACAAGCACGAAACAGGAGTTTTGTTCGTCGAGGGTTTCGCCGAAAAGTTCTTTTTTGCCTTTCAAGCACAAAGCTGTCCGAGGTTGTTCAGGACATTGCCTTTGACGCTCTTGCCCCAGACTGCAGCATACAAGTACTTCCATTTTTTTTGGAAGTCTCGTCTGCAGTCTTTATGTGTATGCAACTGCCGGGGAATCGGGTTTTTTAACCAACCCCACTGTCTGTCTAAAGTTTGTGTTCCGGCCAAAGAAGAAATCTTTTTTGTGGGCTTTCTGCCCAAGTGCTTCACAAACTCACCGCGGTTGTGGGCAACGTTTTGCAATTTCAGGCGTTTTTCTGGCACTTGTTGTTTGGAGGCTCCTTTAATTTAGCTCCTTTAATTTATCTCCTTTCCAAGCATTGCAACCATCAGCATAGCAAGCTGTTCTAGCTCGTAGCATGACGTATGTGTGGAAGTAAAAGAGAACGTGCAGCAGCGTAGCATGACGTATGCGTGGAAGTGGAAAAAAACGTGCAGCAGCGTAGCATGACATATGCTGGAAGTGCAAGAGAACGTGCAGCAGCGTAGAATGACGTATGTGTGGAAATGCAGGAGAACGTGCAGAAGCGTAGCATGATGTATGCGTGGAAGTGCGAGAGAACGTGCAGCGTAGCATGACGTATGTGTGGAAGCGCAAGAGAATGTGCAGCAGCGTAGCATGACGTATGTGTGGAAGTGTAATGTGGTCGCAGTCGCAATGAACGTTAACATCCCCCCCACAATACAACCCGCCCCCCACCCGCCCCAACACCCAAAATATCCACACGCGCATGGCCTCTTACTGGTGTTGACAACAAAAACATCACCACAAAATACAAGTTTTCCATACAAAGCCCAATGTTTCATAATGTTTCATGATGAAACCTCCCAAAATAATCTTCATTCATCCTGAAATCCCAACAAAAATCAAAAATCCATATGATTGCCATAGGTTTTTCCTTGGTTCAAGTGGTTCAGGCACCCATTGATCCCTGCAACCCTTCCACGGCGCTCCACGGCGCCTCTTATCCCCAGCGATCCACACGGGTTCGTGGGGCGGCGGACCAGCGGTGCGCTCCCGCGTCACCGGGCCCACGCGGCTGCCGCGCTCCGCTTCCTCTGGGGATTTATAGGGGGGTTTTCTAGGGAATCTATGGAGGATTTGTAGGGGGTTATGGGGATTTATTGGTGAATTTATGGGAATTATAGGGGATTATACGAGGGATTTACAGGGATTTTATAAGGGAAATTGTGGAAAACTGTAGGTTTCATAGCTTAAAAATGGAGACTTTATGGGATTTATAGCTGATTGATATGGCTCAATGATTGCATTGGCATTGGATAATAAATTCATTCGACTATATAAAATAAGAGACTTGTGGTAAAAACCTTAATTACAAATTGTTGGGATCATCCTCTGATAATAGTTGGTACCCACAAGTAAATTAACATAAATTAACATAAATCAACATAAATTAACTGATTGACCTGAAAGTAACCAATTTTTGGTGGAAACTAATATTCCAACCCCAAACTCATGGTGGGGTCTTATGTCAATTTGGGGGATATTAGTATCCCTATGGAATGCCATGAAAAAATGATAATGATAAAACTGAGACATTCACCAATGATAACAGACTATCCAATGGAGTGGTTTAGGGAGACATCTGCAGGAAACCATTGGTTTCCGCCAACAAATAGAGAATTTCCTGCACAATTTCCTTCCAACTAACCAATTCTGCAAACAGTTTGCCCATACAGGATGCACTTTAAAAAACCTCTCATTAAAACTCTGACAGCGGTCATACTATACACATTCACATGGATATGGGGAATAGCTGCAGCAATTTTTCCCGGAGATCATGGCGGTATTGACCAACTATCTCATGGCATGTCGTGATTTGATGGGTTGCTATTTGGGTAATCAAACATGACCTGTGGTTTCAAGCCATCCCCGCCAAACAAATGATGGGGTTCGCCCCATCCAGGAACTAACCGGGCATACTGACTACCGCTGGGGAGGCTCTTGAGGTCCTGGGGCTATGTCGAAATGGAGACTGACGTGCTGCAATTCTCCCAAGCAAAGCAGGTCTTCCTGTCAAGCAAAGCAGGTAAACCACGATGTCCTACGAATTCGGTGATCCAAGTGATTTTACCCTAACACTATGGTAACCCACCATGGAAGACCACCATGCTAAACCACCATGTTTCCTTCTGGGCTATGGTGGTTTTCCAAGTCCGCCAACACTAAGCGTAACTGGACCGTAACTGGACCGCGCCTGCATCGCTTGCTTCAGCTGCTTGTCGACTTTCCACCTGATGCAACTCTGGCAGTCAAAACCTATTCAGGCTATTCAGGTGACACCTTCAGGAATGGAAACGATGAAAAATTAAAAAATATCACGATTCACAATTCTTCACAACCACCAAGCAGTCAACACTCCCATCGTGGCTAACTCTTTTTGCCGAGGGCTTCAACTCCCGTGATCTTACCCATTTCTTAATGTGTCCAACCCATAGGATCCATGGTGCTGCTATTCCTTTGGTAACATGGATCCCATCAACAAAAACCCCTCTTTTTGTTAGCATTAATATACCAGCACCATGGATCCGTCATGGCTCCATGGCTCCATGGCTCCATAGCTCCACCGCCTCACAAAAGACAAGGAGTCGAATCCCCGCTGCTCTTGCTGAAGCGCGCCGCGCTCGCGCCTGCAGGGCTTTCGCAGACAGTGCTTCCTGTGAAGGTGAAGTGGGCTAACCACATAAAATGGTTAAAACAGTACCAGTCTTTAATTCTTTAAATATAATTCTATACTGGCACCAACCGTACCAACTGTAGGTACCAACTGACTGTACCCCTAAGGGTGACCCAGTCAACCACCCTGCTTCCCATGCTGCCCTGCGACAAATTTCGTTTCTGACGATCAAATCCTCCCGTCGGATCCAGATCTTCCTCCTTGAGGGAGGCTCCGATGCTAAAATTCCCAGGGATCTTGGCAAAAACCATGGTGTTTGCTAAGTTGTACTAAGTTGGTGTAAACAAGTAAATTAATCATAGGGTGTATGGTAGATATATATATATGAATATATATCTGAATATATCTGATATGTATCTTTAGTTTAGAGTTGGGGCATGTTAGGGTTTGTAAGGCTAATGTATACATGCCAGTGCAGGATTTGAAAATAAGTATTCAGCTCCAAAATCTTCACAAATATGGATCCAGTTTTCTGAAACCAACAGAAAGTGATGATCAGTGAAACGGGGCAAAATACAAATGAACAAAACAATTTTCCTCGTTTTGACAACCAATTATAATATCTATACCTCTACAGTGTAGGCTGGAGCAACACTGGCAAGGGGGAAGTTGACCTACCAGCAGGAGGTTTTGAGGAATGAACCGGTCCCACCAAAAAAAACTAAAGTGGAGGATGAAACCAATCAACTTTGGATATTTTAGATGACTGACACTACTTGAACCAAAAAAACGGAAAATAGTTTGAAGTTTGCTGTGTTTGTCAATCTCACTTGAGTTCGCCATGGCGTCTTGATGACCTTGATATATCTTGATGCCGTTTCGCTACTTTTATGATCATTTGTGAGGCTGAGCCATGGATTGAGGAAACCAAATTCATCTCAATAAAACGTGAAACATCTGAAGCCAGATTTGAAGTCAATAAATCTATGACATCATGTATCTCAATTTATAGTAATCGTGTCTATTATTCACCCATAGGCTTTGGCACTGATTGAAAGATCCCATTCTCTCCCAATGTTTTTTTGGTTGGCTGAGGCTCAGGTGCCATTTTGCCAAATGAAATCCCGATTTGGGTCCCTCTGGCCCCGACCCAGCGCTCCAAATGGAGTTGCATCTGTTCGACCTTCTTTCGTGATTTCTGCAGCCAAATGCCTCACAAGGGGCTGAGCCGTGGAACGCCATAGATGGTCAGTTGGGGGTAGGGCAGTTTCGCTCACAAATGAAGATAGAAAACACGCATGTATGGATCATCTCCAAGTCACCCTACAGGTTTAGATGGATGGTAACAATGAGCAAATCACAGTTGGTTCCTGGAAGGGTATCCAGGTTGTGACAAATCCGGCCTCTTGCAACATGTACCCTCCAGTAAACAAAGACAAAATGGAAGCCATGGCCCATGGCTGATGATTTACCTATTAGAAATGGCGATATCCCATAGCGGACCATTAAATTACCACAGGGGAACGATTTTCCAATCCTAATTTACCTTCAACGAGTAGACATGCACACATAGTTCTATGCTTGATACAAGAGCTTTGGATTATTGTGTATTATGCCACCTAGAAATACCAAATTATTACATACTTTAATATATGAGGAAGGGTCTAAAGAAGGGGTACGCCCCAACATCCCAAACCAATCAGTTAAAGCCGCGTTATCCTCGGGGAAATTTCAGCTCCTCACCTTCCGGTAACGAGAAACCACGGTTGTTTTCCACATCTTTGTATATAA
The DNA here is from genome assembly GCA_947184155.2 of Cladocopium goreaui. Lineage (NCBI taxonomy): Eukaryota > Dinophyceae > Suessiales > Symbiodiniaceae > Cladocopium > Cladocopium goreaui. The sequence goes on along the minus strand of CAMXCT020001668.1, from coordinate 1,051,364 downwards.
ACTTTTACCAAAACGGGCAGACGTCATTGGAGAATAACCATAGGAAGTAATACATGTAGTAATCACCGTAGTAATCACTGTAATAACCATAATAAATAAGATATTCTATTAACACCAATTAAGTATGATATCTATGATCTACCAAGATCTAGTAGTCACTATTTGTCAGAAATAACCATTATTAACATGATGATTAGCCCAGCCATTCGGTGACACCACCCTTGCCGAACTAGACTTGACGGCCTTTCTCTTCGATCAGCTTCTGCCGCACATGTCGGTATTCCTGAGGCGCGGGTAGCCCCAAATCATCCAGTCGTCGACTCTATAAGCCATTGTAGGAAAGCTGTATGGTTTTTGGGATGTTTTGGGGATCCCGCATTTTTGGGGAAACCCCCAATGAGGCAAGCCTATGAAAGGAAGAAGCATCTCGACCAACTCACATTGGAGAGGTGGCTGTGAATCATGAACCCTGGCCACCGGTTCTTCACATGGCACAGGAGTCATGGATGTTCTTCCTCCAGAATATGGCATCCTGAGTTTGAATCCTCAGAATAAAGATTCGAACAGTACAGTTTAGGTAAGTTTGGTATCTACTAATATCATCTACCTTAAAGCTTGTCAGGGCTAGAATGGATATAGAACTCTACGCTTGGGATCCATCACGAGTCCATAGTCCGGGGATCTGAAACCACAAGACAGCTTAAAAACTGCGATAAGCAAACCCACAACGAAGACAACAAAGTTTAAATTAAAAAAATGACGATGGGTCATTTCCATAGGATCCATGTATGGTATATATGCTAACATTGGGGGTATATTGATGGTAACTGTTACCATAGCATACATGGATCCTATGGGTTTTGGAAAAACAGAGGTCTTCACAGATAATGGCTACATAAAGTGCATTTCTATTCTGTCACACATGTTACAAGTCGTGAGGATCAACGGGCTTTCGATTCCGGAAACAGAGTCAAATAGCTACGAGATGCTACGAGTTTCCATTTCTTTGCACCTCCATCACTCATCAGTTGCCAATCAAGGGCATTGAATCACGGAATGACCGAATAAATTAAACAAATGCAAATGTATACAGATAGATAAAAACGCCTTCTTATATAACACTATATATATTTTTTGAGTGAGACTTATATCAACTACCAAATGCAACTATGAATATGCATGTATATATATATATAGATATTTAACTGAGACTATAACACTACTAAAACTATATTTACACAATATATATATATATATAACTATATATATATATACAAATAGATCTTACATATTCTTTTGAAGCACGGATTCATGCAGCCTCCTACCCCATTCCATCTAATGGATTAAAACCTGTTCCAAAGTAGTGTTAGTTTGGGAGAATCCTACCCCATTGACAAACCCATATTAAAATTGAACCTGGTTGGTGGTTGCAACCCCTCTGAAAAATATGTCAGTTGGGGTTACTATTCCCAATATATGGGAAAATACAAAATGTTCCAAACCACCAATCAGTCCAATCAGGAACATATTGGCTGGTAAGTTACCATTTCACATCCCCATCCTGTTCCATATTGAATCAAATCACCAATATCAAACACCCTCTGTTTGGTCCAAAAATGTCCAAATCCCTTGATCAACCAGTTTTTGTTGGTGTTTTGACATCAGGGGACCGGGATTGTGTAGTATGGCTACACAGTAGCCTGCCCCATTTTCAGGCATCAAATACCAATTTCAAAAAGTTGCGGGTTCACAGCCCTCAGCCCTCCCGCAGGAACCTTTTCCATATCCTCAGTCAAGAGCTTCAGGCGAGAGGACCTCTGTTGCCACTTTTCCTTCACCGCGTTGACGTAGAAGAAGTTGTCCACTTGACTGGGCGGCTGGGCACAAAAAAAGGGCCATGGGGAATCCATTGGAATCCATGCGATTCACAGCCCCCAATGCTTCAACATCGATCCAGCGAGCTGAAGATGAGCCGAGTTCACATGTCACGACGTCGCTGTCAAGTCATCATCAATTGTTGGGACAAACCCAAATCCCAGATTGATGGTATATATTATATATATATAATTATAAATATACAGTGTATATATATATATATATATATCCGATCGTATCGCATTGAACCCCCCTGAGATCGCCAGATCGCCATAAAATGGTTAAAACCCACGAATCACTAATCATGTTGAGCCCCATTACATTCAAATTCCCACTATATACATCTCCATTATACACCCGTTATATGGACCCATTTACTCGCATTATTGTGACCCCATGATACATACAATGCATACACACGCATAATCATACGTACTGTCTGTATATTATATATATATTTATGTGTGTGCTTGTATGTTTCCCATGCATCAAATAAATATATCCAACAAATTCATCGAACATCCGACAAATCCATAACTCCCACCTGGGTTTCTTGTTCCGCATCCTTGACATAAACTTCGCCAGGGCAAAGAGCATGGGCGCCGAGGTGGGTTCTCAGCAAAATCAGGACGGGAGGCTTTGGATGACCTGGTGATCTGTCGCTGGGAAAAACCCTACATGGATCATCGATCTGGATTTTTTATTTTGGTCATCTATAGAGGAATGTGTCCAGCAAACCATGTTTGATTACAGGAGTTCATGTTTTTCGATATTTGGTTTTGCCGGATTTTTTGCTACAGGGGTCCTGGAAATTTCCCGAAGCACGAAGGTGATTTTCTACGCTTCGCGTTACGCTTTGGGCACCTGCTCCGCCGGTGCCCCCCTCCGCCAGGCGTCTGTTTTCATCTTGCTCGCCCTCAGCCGCAGTGGTTGACCTTGCAACCCCCCATGAACCCAAGCAGAACCGGGCGAAACCTGGCGAAACAAAGTGCTGGTTTTCAGCCACAATGTGGATAATCCATGTCAACTATGAACATTTAATCAGTGGGCAATGGGGAAAAAATAGCAGGGGTAGAACGTGAATATGACAAAAACCACAACTGATAAACAAACACACAATTTGCAAAATGGAAAAACATCTAAATACTGGTTGGTGCTTTGAACCCCTCTGAAAAATACGAAAGTCAGTTGGGATGATGAAATTCCCAATATATGGAAAGTCATAAAATTCATGTTCCAAACCACCAAGCAGAATACACATGCATGATCATCCATCGCCATTTTTGATTGTGATTCAGAGGCTGTTCCAGGCGCACTCTTCACTGCGTTGATATCCGCGTTGCCTAGCCCCTTTACTGAACCCAGTTATAGTTCCTCATTTGCCAATACATGATCCCCAATGATGCAATTATTCCCATTAGAATTATCCCAATTACCCTGGGGTAATCGAGCATGGCAATGGATGTGCACCATTTAGTTTATTTCCTAGCTAGCCACGTATGATTACGAAGGTCTTTGGTTGGTGGCCCAAAAGATATCCCCTGCCAGATTGAGGTCATTATAATTCATGAGATTTCATGCAAATACACTGATTGACATCCCATCATATCCCCAATTATAGTTTCTATAAAGATTTTTGCTGGTCCTATCCCCATTAAAAAGTTCATCACCATATCCCGCGTTATTCAGCTATATCCCCATCATATACCTATTTTTATGGGTAAATTTTCCCATGTATTCCCATTGATTCCAAGGATGAGAGGTTACTTATAACCCCATTATATTCCAAACTATCTCCACTGCAATCCCATTTGTTAGCTGTTAGCTACGTTCCCATTATTATACCGGTATGATGTCCAGCAAGTATCAAGTTACATATATTAATATCCCACTAGAGAATGGTTTATAATAAACTCCCTTAACTATAGATGTATCCTGAACCATATCCGCCATACCCATTATGTAGTTACAATTAGATTATATTTTTGTTACACTTAAATGCACCATAAATTTAGAGTCACCCTGGAGTAGAAAATGGGGAACAAAAACAATTAAAAAATCCAACAACCCCAAAGTGAAACAAATAGAATTCCACATTCAATCTACTTTAGGACAATATATATATATATATATCATTCACCATTGAAATTAAAAAAAAATCTAATAATAAAAAAAAGTTCTCCGAATTTTATGTTCTCAATGGTTAATAATACATATACTATATATAATGTCGGTAAAATTGATAAAACAATAATATCCACCATCCATTTGGAAATTAAAAAGTACAGTACCACCAACCATTATGGTGAAATTGTGGATGGTTTATTATTGTTTTACCAACATTATATTGCTTTTATTCTATTATAGCATCTATATCTATATCAATATATATATATGGTCACCGACAGAATTATGGGAAAAAAAAACGTTCAACTTAGACAGGCGGCGCCTGCGTCCGATTTTTCCATAATTTGATCCGAACCTTTTTTTTTCCATAATTCTTGGAGGTTGCCATTATTTCCATAATTGATTTTTCCTGTAAAATCAGGGGGCCTGGGCAGATTGACCGGTTTTTCCATAATTATTTTTTCCATAATTATTTTTTCCATAATTAATGTTTGGGGCTCCACCTGTTGGACATGTCATGGATCCACAATTCAAACCCCTTTTTTGGGGGGGTTATGGAAATATGTATGTAAATGCAAGTATGTAGTATCAACCCAATTGGTGGCTTTAGGGGCATATACCAGATCTTTAGACACATATTTTCTACAATTCAATATTCCCCCTTAAAATGCATTCAAATTGCGAACATCACATGATATTATGTATATCAATGGAAGACTTAGGGGCATATACCAGATCTTTAGACACATATTTTCTATAATTCAATATTCCCCCTTAAAATGCATTCAAATTGCGAATCGATGGACATACAGTCACCGACAGAATTATGGAAAAAAATAACTATGGAAAAAATAATTATGGAAAAAAAAAGGTTCGTAACTTTTCTATCATAGACAGGCGGCGCCTGTAAATTGAAACGTTTTTTCTTTTCCATAATTCTGTCGGGTGCTGTATATATATATATATATTATTGATCAATCAAACAAAAGCTCTCCGAATTTTATGGTTCTCAATGGTTAATAATACATATACTATATATAATGTCGGTAAAATTGATAAAACAATAATATTCACCATTCATTTGGGAATTAAAAAGTACAGTACCACAAACCATTATGGTGAAATTGTGGATGGTTTATTATTGTTTACCAACATTATATTGCTTTTATTATATTATAACATCTATATCTATATATATATGTTATTGATCAATCAAACAAAAGCTCTCAGAATTCTATGGTTCTCCATGGTTAATAATACATATCATAGATATAGATATATTGCGTATATTAAAGATTCTATGGTTCTCCATATATCACTATACACTATCCTTTATACACATACTATTTTCCACGGTTCATAGTTGTTCTGTGGTTCTCTCTATATATATATATATATATTACATACATGCATTACATTACTTTACATTACATTACATTACATTACATACATACATCCATGCATGTATGTATGTATGTACTGGTTGGTGGTTTCAACCCCTCTGGTAAATATGAAAGTCAGTTGGGATCATGAAATTCCCAATATATGGAAAGTCATGAAAGTCATGTTCCAAACCTATTGATGTTCTCCAAAGAAATCTCTGCCATCCTGGCCGTCCCGGACGCTTCACAGGCGGCCACCGTGTGCCTTGCCACGGCGGTGGACCAGATGCTGCGACGTTGGTGCGGCGGCTGATGCTTCACTTGAAGCGGCCTCGGGGATCCGGGAAATGATGGGAACATATGGGGAAAACACATGCAACATATTGGAATATGATATAATTAATATAATGTGATGGACAAATCTTGGGAAGACAAATCTTTATAAATGGAGGGTTGTTTTGTTTTCTAATGGCAATTGATCCACCAAAGAAGGTGATCCAAAACCGAGAAACATGGTGGTATAATGGGATATAATAGGGTTATTGTGGGATATATATATATATACATATATATATACATATATATATACATATATATATATGCATATATATACACATATATATATATATACATATATATACATATATATGTATACATATATATATATATACATATATATATATAATTGGACTTCCCTTCTGATAATCATATGTGGCTAGGTGGGACATCCGAAACTAAATGATGCAACTAATAGCTGGGATAATAATCGAACTAACTGAGGGGGGTTCCAGCAGGCCATGTTTTATTACTGGAGGGTAAGCTGGTCTGTCACCCCCATCAACTTAATCTGGAAATGATACTGTATATATATATATATTCACCATAGAAGCTAAATTTATGTTTACCTATTCAAGGTACCATTGGAAATCAATCAAATAGACCAAAAAAAAGTAGGAAAAATTGGATTGACCTCCAAAACAAATAGGTACAAATTGGTGGACAAAGATTTTGACATCCTATTGTCTTTCCTAATTGTTGTTCCATTTTTTCTTGTTGGTCTTCCTACTTTGCCTAATTGCGTTCCTTTTTTTTCCTATCATGTTCCTCTTTTTTCCTGCTTTTGTCGAGAGTTTGCAAATGTTCAACTTATCAGAAAACTTAGCCAAAGTTCGGAAATCATTTTTGGCCACCTAGATTTTTTTTCCTAACATGAAGTCCAAAACTTTGGCTGGTGGCCAAAAATGAATTCCAAAGTTTAGCCAAAATTTCTGGAAAATTAAAAAACTCGAGAACATTAGGAAAATAGGAAACACATAGGAACACCAATGGAAAAAAACTAAGGTAAAAATCATGTGTTTTTTTCTCCACTTTTTTTCCTTTCTTGTTCGGAAGTCAATCCTATTTTTTCATATTTTCAGTATTGTGTAAACTCCTGGGGTGAGCCTGTAATGCCGAAGCATAACCCTACAAAACCTATAATTTGGATCCAGTGTGAAACAAAAGGTCGAGATACACCCACACAGCTCATCAGTTCAAAGCTGAGGGAGGCGAGCCATTGGGTAGATTCCTCCACTTGTCATGGCCCTGACCACCGTCACCGTGGGGTATGGTGGATCACGGATCCCTGGCAAGGATGACCAATGGAGCCTTGATACCACTGTGCTGCATGCCTTCTATGCTCAGGTCCCTGCGCTGAGCCGAAGAATTAGGGGGCAGTTTGATGCGGCAGCTATAGATATGAGATATGTATATTGGTTTGTTCGATCATTTCTATGATACACACAGGTATATGTAGATAGGTATAGGTAGGTATATTTAGTACATATCTATTTTTAGTGCATACATACGTGTATATATATATGTGTGTGTATAATAACTATATCATAAATTGATATATATATATATATATATAATTATATTATGTTTATATTTAAATTGTAAGTGTACACATGTCTTGCTATGTAATCCTATATATATATATAATATGTATACTAAGGTATTATGAGGTTATATTTATCGGCATAGGGAAGTCTCTTTTCACCCGAGAACTCACGCTCGAACTGTAGCGTCCCCACGGAGCAGTCAGAGGACGATCCGGCAAACGACCTGGGCAAAAGTCATGGGATAAGATTCGTGGGGCTTGAAGTCCATGAAACATATAGGGCCTACTTATAGATATATAGATATATATATATAGGTAGATAGATAGATAGATAGATAGGTAGATAGATAGATAGATAGATATATAGATATATGGATATATAGATATATAGAAATATATATCCATATATATATATATATATTAATATTATACTATAGACGGGTAAAAAACAGTCTTACAAGTACCCGGGCAAGCCGGCGGCGGAAGTTTCCCAAAAATAAATGACCTATAGTTCGAAGACAACCTGTCCCGACCGTGTCCTTCCCTCGACAAGCGGCTTTTTTTTCAGCGAGAGACGAAGCAAAGTCTTCACACTCCACACTCCACACTTCACACTGCACTCTTCGCACTCCAAACTTCAAACTTCACACTCCACACTTCACACTTCACACTTCACACTTCACAGTCCACACTTCGCACTTCTCACTTCTCACTGCTTCCTTCACACTCCAAACCTCACACTTCACACTTCACACTTCACACTGCGCTCTTCGCACTCCAAACTTAAACTTCACACTCCACACTTCACACTTCACATTTCACACTTCACACTTCTCACTTCCCACTGCTTCCTTCACACTTTACACTTCACACTGCACTCTTCACGCCCCACACTTCACACTGCTCTAAACCTACGTGCAACAAAAAAACACTAGTGCCAAAATGGAGAAAATCTGCTAACAAATCCATTTCGCAGCTTTCATGCAGCCACTCCAAGACGATTTCCGAGATCCAGCTGCAAAAGACAATAGTATTACGAATGCAGCCACAGCACGAAGCAACCTTGACGCAGCCATTACAATGCGATCTGCAGAGACTGAGTTGCAAAACACAATAAAACTACGCGCAACGGCGTCGGAAATTGTAGCTCCAAAACCGGATCTCGACGCCAGAGCGAAAAAAAGACGATTTTGAAGCACTTTTTAAAAGGATTTTTAGAAGGAAAATCACTAGCGCCAAAATGGAGAAAATCTGCTGACAAATCACTGTCGGAGCCTTCATGCAGCCACTCCAATACGATTTACGAAGTCCTGCTGCAAAAGACAATAGTATTACGCATGCAGCCAAAGCAGGAAGCAACCTTGACGCAGCCATTACAATGCGATCCGCAGAGACTGATTTGCAAAACACAATAGAACTACGCGCAATGGCGTCGGAAATTGTAGCTCCAAAACCGGATCTCGACGCCAGAGCAGAAAAAGTTGATTTTTGAAGCGTTTTTTATAAAGAATTTAAATAGAAAATGAAAGCAGGCAAAATCTGAAAGAATCCAGCTGCAGCAAGTTCACGCAGCCATTACAATGCGATTAGCAACAATCCCTAGCAAAACACAATGGTATTACGTCCTCAGCTCGTCCACCGAAGCATTTGAAACCTTCTAGAAATTGCGGGAACGATACTACAGTTGCAAAGCACAATGGAATTCCATCGGCAACTCATCCACCAGCAACACTTGCAATCCCATTTACATTGCGGGAACGATCCTACAGTTGCAAAGCACAATGGAATTCCATCGGCAACTCCTCCACCAGCACCACTTGCAATGCCATTTGCATTGCGGGAACGATCCTACAGTTGCAAATCACAATGGAAATCTATCGGCAACTCATCCACCAGCACCACTTGCAATCCCATTTACACTGCGGGAACGATCCTACAGTTGCAAATCACAATGGAATTCTGTCGACCGCACAAGCACGAAAAACAGTTGAAACCGTTGAAACCCCATTTACAATGCGGAACCGATCCGACCATGATCCGACCACACACGAGACCGTCTCGCAACCGTCGCACCGCAGAGGTAGATCATCGAGGTTCGGGGACGGACTTTGTATGGAAAAACATAGGGGTTCGTGCATCTGCTATCTCTCAAAAACGCATTTCGTGCGAGACTTCCTCCAAAACTCCATCGGCAACTCCTCCACCAGCACCACTTGCAATCCCATTTGCATTGCGGGAACGATCCTAGAGTTGCAAATCACAATGGAATTCCATCGGCAACTCATCCACCAGCACCACTTGCAACCCCATTTACAATGCGGGAACGATCCTACAGTTGCAAATCACAATGGAATTCTGTCGACCGCACATGCACGAAAAACAGTTGAAACCCCATTTACAATGCGGAACCGATCCGACCATGATCCGACCATGATCCGAGCATGATCCGACCACACACGAGACCGTCTCGCAACCGTCGCACCGCAGAGGTAGATCATCGAGGTTCAGGGACGGACTTTGTATGGAAAAACATAGGGTTTCGTGCATCTGCTATCTCTCAAAAACGCATTTCGTGCGAGACTTCCTTCAAAACTCCATCGGCAACTCATCCACCAGCACCACTTGCAATCCCATTTACAGTGAGGGAACGATCCTAGAGTTGCAAATCACAATGGAATTCCATCGGCAACTCATCCACCAGCACCACTTGCAATCCCATTTACATTGCGGGAACGATCCTGCAGTTGCAAATCACAATGGAATTCTGTCGACCGCACATGCACGAAAAACAGTTGAAACCCCATTTACAATGCGGAACCGATCCGAGCATGATCCGACCACACACGAGACCGTCTCGCAACCGTCGCACCGCAGAGGTAGATCATCGAGGTTCGGGGACGGACTTTGTGTGGAAAAACATAGGGTTTCGTGCATCTGCTATCTCTCAAAAACGCATTTCGTGCGAGACTTCCTTCAAAACTCCATCGGCAACTCCTCCACCAGCACCACTTGCAATCCCATTTACATTCCGGGAACGATCCTACAGTTGCAAATCACAATGGAATTCCATCGGCAACTCATCCACCAGCACCACGTGCAATCCCATTTACATTGCGGGAACGATCCTGCAGTTGCAAATCACAATGGCACTCTTTCCCTCACTAACCCTTCCTTTGACTAACTCTTTCCCTGACATTCTAAAAGTTACAATTAAATCTGTCCCTAACTAACTCTTTCCCTCACTAACTCTTCCTTTGACTAACTCTTTCCCTGACAATCTAAAAGTTACAATTAACTCTGTCCCTAACTAACTCTTTCCCTCACTAACTCTTCCTTTGACTAACTCTTTCCCTGACAATCTAAAAGTTACAATTAACTCTTTCCCTAACTAACTCTTTCCCTCACTAACTCTTTCTTTGACTAACTCTTTCCCTGACTTCTAAAAGTTACAATTAACTCTGTCCCTAACTAACTCTTTCCCTCACTAACTCTTCCTTTGACTAACTCTTTCCCTGACAATCTAAAAGTTACAATTAACTCTGTCCCTAACTAACTCTTTCCCTCACTAACTCTTCCTTTGACTAACTCTTTCCCTGACAATCTAAAAGTTACAATTAACTCTTTCCCTAACTAACTCTTTCCCTCACTAACTCTTTCTTCGACTAACTCTTTCCCTGACATTCCAAAAGTCCGTAACACGGAAGTTTCTCCCCCTAAACTTCCTTTGATAATAGTCCTATATGTTTTATCTAGTTTTTGGAAAACCAACAAATACTCCAAGAATTCATGTAATCGGATTCACCCTCCAGCAAATTAAATATGGACAACCTATCATTTATGGACCACGTTATAGGCAAACTATGGCTTTTCCATTGCCATGGTGAAAACCAGATCGATGAGTCAAGACTCCTGGTACTCGGATGGTACCCCAAAGTCAGAGCTGGTTTCTGGATGCTTATCCCCTCAAATATGGTAGTATATAATGGTAATAGGTTTTTGACATTTTTTGACCCATCCCCATATTTGACAGATTTTGAAACATTTAGAAACGACATTCCAGAATTCAAGCTATGTATTAAATAAGGTGCGGGCGATCATCATGAGCAGCCCTTACCATTTGCATCTGGTCACTCTAGATTCTGCATTTATGAGGAAGATCCCCATGCACACACACCCGCCTGACAAGGGATCATCGTGCAGCAAATCCCAGGCGAAGTGACTCTTCCATTGTCCTCACCGCGGTTGGAGAGCCTATTTATTATTAGAACCTATACGCCCCCTTTCAGCTCGAATCTCATATCTTGAAGCTGATCACATAGGGCCAGAAAATTCAGGTGCCCGACCGAACCATCGATGCTGAAACACAACAATCCTCCAACCACTCCAAGCTGAAAACAGGTCATGTTCGGGGCCCCCCGTCTCGCCGGAGTCACTGAAGAGTGATCCGAGCAGTGTTCAACACCATTATTGCAGAGGCAATCCCCAATAAAAAAGGGTAGTACGACCTCCTATAGTCATCAACCAACCATCAATTATATGAGCCCAAAATTAATCATCTACCAGCATCTATCAACTATAGTAACTATAACTTTAACACACACCCAAAAAAAACACACACAAAACATGACCCGAAAGAAAAACATGTTTAAACATGACCCAACTGTTCTCATCAAGCAACGGTAAAAATCGGTTCCCTATGGTTCCGTCCTGCAGCCAGATCAGGGGTGAAGTTGTGTTTGGCCAAGTTGGACTCGAACTTCTTCACAACCTGCGAAGAAGGAGAACGGTCCAAAACAATGGCAGAGTGGAGCAGTCTGGGGGCGTATGCTAACCTTTTTGTGGCTCACAGTCATAAATTCATAAATGTATTGTATCCAAGAATGCATGCATACATGTATGCAAATATAAATATATATATATATAAATAAATAAATGTAAACATATATAAATAAATAATAATAATATATATATATGCAACACAAATGACATCAAATGAACAAATAGATACTGTAGATAAAGAAATATATGAATATATATATACATGTATATTACACATCCTCAGTTCAGTTTACTGGACACGTTAATTGAATATGAATGAGAAATGGCACCATTTGAGGACTAGAACGTGTAGGAAATTGAAACCCACTTCTAAGTAGGGTCCTAGCCTGCTGGATAGCAAAATGTATTCTTCTTCACCACTTTGGATTTTTGGGTTAGGTCGTTCCATGCCAACTACAAATTGACAATATAGACAGTGAGATGACCCAGTGATAATTCAGATTTGAACCCATGAATGCTTCCCACAGCCGTGGCTACCACAGCAACTACAGAGTGAATGGGATGGTCACCTACTTACACCGGGGTTGCTGTGGCAGGATGCCTCATGATTCATGGGAAAATTCTGCAGCTGAAAGAGACATGCCATGGAATCTGCCCAAGAAGGGACTTGGACGATGATGCTGCGACAATGTCACTGTTTACTTTCCCGGATATTTCTGGCATGGTGAATCTTAGAGACAGCAAATGCATCCTTGAACATCAGTCGCCAGCTGGTCGTCACTCAAAGTTCACAACAAGGGCACCTGCATCTCTCATCATCTCCCTACACAAATCCAGCCATTCAAATTGAGTCTAGTGTCTTTCTTGGCAAGGGTTCTTCACTGAAGGTCAGGCATGTACATGGATAGTAGGCTGAGAGAAAAAAAAACTGAAACTGGGAGAGAAGGAACGATACATACGTAGTATATTTGATATCATACTAAAATGATTAAATAACATTCATTACATTTAATTACCTTGGGAAAATATCGTACTATTGGCTGCTTTCAAAGTTTCGATGAACTTCCCGACACTGTCAAAATCGCGTCCGCCGGCCTTATCCCATGCGTAGTCTCCGACCAAACCTGAAGGATGTGACCCGAGAGGCAAAACATGTCCAGCTACGCTACACATCTAGATGTCTGGTTCATGTTTTGAAACTGTGGATATGTCTACATTTGGATGCATTAAATGACAAAACAGATTATAAAAGAACCAGCAGTGGTATCGGGTAACTGGGACCATCATCCCAGATAGGACGTTGACAATCTCTGAAAACAGCAACATGATAACCATGATGGCTGGCATGTGTTCCTGAGCTCTTCCCCTTGGCAATCTTGATTTACCATGAAGAACGCACCATAGCGCGTCATTGGCTCATGCCAGTGGATCATCCCACTTCCAAAATGCGCGCTTTGCGGGCCTATATGGGTAAAACACATCTAAAACATTCAAAAACAAGTGTAACATCAGGGGGGTCAAGCCCATGAAAAAAATCTAACATGACCAAAATCTGTAGATAAGAGTGGGTAGTCTGCATTTCAACCCAAAGATAAGATAGAATGCCACAATAGATGCCAAATAGAATGGCAGATAGAATGTCAGAATATCTGCCAGATAGAATGTTGGGTAAAATGTCAGAATAATATGTCAGAAGATATGCCTTGAAATCCCATGGTGGGGATCACTCGAAGTAAAGTAAAGTACTTATCTTGTTTGGTTGAGTCATTGTGGTCACATCCTGCATATTTTTGTTGAGGCTCAACTTTGCTTGCTTAATGGCTAACATCACCATGATGTGCGTGTCGTATTCCCATCTAAGCCAGCACCTGATTATATATAATTGATATTAATTGATCATACGTAACATTAAGTACCCCCAACAAAATAGATTCCCCAAGAAGTGAATTTCCCTTTGGGAAAAAAAAACGCACACACACACAGAAATCGTCTTGACTCAGCCTCAGCAAATCCAGGATAGTCGGATAGTCATCAACCAATAAAAATCATTTATATTCATTTATCAGTTTTCTAATCCCCATCATCTTTGATGCCTAAGACCGTTCCATCTTTATCAAATCCAGGGAAAATACCAATGGAAAACACATCTGGATAGTCAGGTCATGGAAAACTGGATCCATTTAGATCCCATATACTGGAAATCCAATGGAAAATACCAAGGTTTTTTTAAACTTCAATGCTTTTCCCAGCTGGAAACCTCTTGCCGAGGGACTCATGCTGGTCTTCACCTTAACTGCTGGTGCTGGGGCGTTCTTCTTCAACCTCGGAACAACCCAATGGACGTGGAACTCCGTGGGCACACTTGCTGGTTCCCAAAATTGCACGGGACAATGATATACGGCACAGCTTGGACGCTTGGTCCAATCATCGCGGAATGCAGATTGGTGAACTAATCCCCCATTCACATTGTTCATAATATTCCAGAATTATAGTTCATGTTTGTAAGCGAAGTCAGTACTTCACAGTTCTCGATCATCTTTGATATCTTTGTCTTGCCACATCATATGGAGCTTCATCGTATTCGCTTTTTCTTAGTAGATTGGCAATATTGTGATTGAATACATCACATGTTTTCAATACTTTTCATGGTTGGCGTAGTCTTCAACCAACTTGCCTAGAGGAGCAAAGCCACCAATCACTATTCGATTTTACCAAGTTTTCGGATTCCAGCTCAACTGGCCGTCAAGATTCCTCAAACAAAACTCATTTGTTCGAAAATCGGGTTTCCCTGTGTTTCCCTTTCCATATGGGAATTTTACTTGCAGGGATTCTTGGGTCTGCTTAAGTTGCCAAGAATCGGTAGCTTCCGGAAATGGTGGATTGATAGTGCCCGAGTAAATTACTTCACGAACCTGAAACTTGCAGCCATTTGGGGATGATTCCCCTATACATTCACCATGAAACTCCAGTAAGGAGATGACGTGATGTCACAACACAATGACAAAAAAAAGCCCGGAGAATAGTTATACCATTCCATTTTCATCAACCTATTATTCATCATTAATAAAAATCACTATTATCACTATTATTCACTGTGAATCATCAATAATCATTAATAGTCATTGATAGTCATTAATAATCATCAATAATAATCAATAATCATTCATAGCCATTGATAATCATTGATAATCATTGATAATCATTGATAATCATTAATAATCATTGATAATCATTGATAATCATTGGTAATCATTGATAATCATTAATAATCATTAATAATCATTGATAATCATTGATAATCATTGGTAATCATTAATAATCATTGATAATCATTGATAATCATTAATAATCATTAATAGTCATTGATAATCATTGATAATCATTGGTAATCATTAATAATCATTGATAATCATTGATAATCATTAATAATCATTGATAATCATTGATAATCATCAATAATCATTAATAGCCATTGATAATCATTGATAATCATTGATAATCATTAATAGCCATTGATAATCATTATTTAATCATTAATAATCATTATATAATCATTATTATTTATTAATCACTACTGACCACTATTAATCATTACAGTACAGTATGGCTTAGGAAACGAACCGTGAACCGGGAACCGAAGCGTTCAGGAACCGGCAGGCTAAGAACCGGCACGAACCGAACCGCCAATTATTCTTACGCAAACCGAATGGGCACGAACCGAACCGCCAATTATTCTTACGCAAACCGAATGGAACCGAACCGGTTCCACATTCTCAAAAAAAATATTTTGTCAGCTTCCGGGGGTTCCGAAAATGATTTTCGCGAATTGAAAATCAAATTGGAAAGAGGAATCAACTGTATGGATTCCTGCGCAACATAATCTGCCAAAGCGCTGCAGGAATTGCAAATGATCAGTGCTGGCTGCTACTACTGCTACTACTGCTACTACTGCTACTACTGAAACTACTGAAACTACTGCTACTACTGCTACTACTGAAACTACTGAAACTACTGCTACTACTGCTACTACTGCTACTAACAACTGTTGCTATTACTATTACTGTTGCTATCACCACCACTACTGTTGTATATTATATTGCTACCTCTATTACTAGCCTCTCTGCCCGTTCCTGTTAGGCAAAGCCCGGTCGGGACCCATACCTGCTGGGGAACCGCTTACGAGAGGCTACTATTTTTCTTACTCGTAGTCTTACTAGAACTAGTATTACTTCTTTACTATTATTATTACAAATTCTACTTATATTGCTACTCCTGCTACTACTACTACTACTACTTTTTTCCACTTTTTGCCAAAACAACTCCGAAAATGATTTTCGCGCAGTGAAAATCAAGTTAAGGAAAACATCTAGTAGCCGTGTACGGCTAGACTACTGCTGCGACTATTACTATTACTGTTGCTATCACCACCACTACTGTTGTATATTATATTGCTACCTCTATTACTAGCCTCTCTGCCCGTTCCTGTTCGGCAAAGCCCGGTCGGGACCCATACCTGCTGGGGAACCGCTTACGAGAGGCTACTATTTTTCTTACTCGTAGCCTTACTAAGACTAGTATTACTTCTTTACGACTATTATTACTAATTCTACTTATATTGCTGCTACTGCTACTGCTACTGCTACTGCTACTACTACTACTACTACTCCTACTACTCCTGCTACTACTACTACTGCTACTACTACTACTACTACTACTACTCCTGCTACTCCTGCTACTCCTGCTACTCCTGCTACTACTACTACTACTACTACTACTACTACTACTACTTTTTCCACTTTTTGCCAAAACAACTCCGAAAATGATTTTCGCGCAGTGAAAATCAAGTTAAGGAAAACATCTAATAGTATTCGTCGTAGTACGGCTAGACTACTACTGCTGCTACTATTACTATTACTGTTGCTATCACCACCACTACTGTTGTATATTATATTGCTACCTCTATTACTAGCCTCTCTGCCCGTTCCTGTTAGGCAAAGCCCGGTCGGGACCCATACCTGCTGGGGAACCGCTTACGAGAGGCTACTATTTTTCTTACTCGTAGTCTTACTAGAACTAGTATTACTTCTTTACTATTATTATTACAAATTCTACTTATATTGCTACTCCTGCTACTCCTGCTACTACTACTACTACTGCTACTGCTACTGCTACTGCTACTGCTACTACTACTATTACTACTACTACTACTCCTGCTACTACCACTACTACTGCTATTGCTACTACTACTACTACTACTACGTACCTACACACTTACTCCTGCCTACTGCTTACACGTACTGCTTACTGCTAAACACTTTTACTACTACCACTACTACTACTACTGCTACTACTACTACTACTACTTTTTTCCACTTTTTGCCAAAACAACTCCGAAAATAATTTTCGCGCAGTGAAAATCAAGTTAAGGAAAACATCTAATAGTATTCGTCCTAGTACGGCTAGACTACTACTGCTGCTACTATTACTATTACTGTTGCTATCACCACCCCTACTGTTGTATACTATATTGCTACCTCTATTACTAGCCTCTCTGCCCGTTCCTGTTCGGCAAAGCCCGGTCGGGACCCATACCTGCTGGGGAACCGCTGACGAGAGGCTACTATTTTTCTTACTCGTAGTCTGACTAGAACTAGTATTACTTCTTTACTACTATTATTACTAATTCTACTTATATTGCTGCTACTGCTACTGCTACTGCTACTGCTACTACTACTACTACTACCACTACTACTACTACCACTACTACTACTACTACTACCACTACTACTACTACTGCTACTACTACTACTACTACTCCTGCTACTACTACTACTACTACTACTAGTACTACTACTACTAGTACTAGTACTAGTACTAGTACTACTACTACTACTACTACTACTACTACTACTACTTTTTTCCACTTTTTGCCAAAACAACTCCGAAAATGATTTTCGCGCAGTGAAAATCAAGTTAAGGAAAACATCTAATAGTATTCGTCCTAGTACGGCGGATGCTGCAAACACTCGGCCCCACCACCAGTTTCAAACATTCAAAAACCAAATCCCTCTGCTGCAACATAACATTACTATTTGATATTCATCCACACCCATTCTGTCAAAGACCTCTCGTCCTGCAACACTACACAACACGAACCGAACCGAACCGAACCGCCATGTCACACGAACCGAACCGAACCGAACCGAACCGCCATGTCACACGAACCGAAACGAACCGGCCTGCTGATGAACCGAACCGCCCCTATTTGAGGTTTCCACGAACCGAAACGAACCTAAACGAACCGAAGCCTTCCTGAATAATTACAGTAATCATCATGATCAATCATTAATCAACCAGCAGGAGCTGCGCTGGTGTTTGCCAAGCGCAGCTTGGCAGCATGGTTTTCAGCATTGACGACGCCAGGGAGTTGGTAAACCTGGGAAGTGGCGATGTTCTCGGAAGGACATGACTGATTTTGGACCAAAAAACCAGTTATAAGTGGTGATTTTGATGGGATTTATTAGTACTATAATGGGTTTTAGTACTTTTATGGGATTTTTTTACCAGTTACATTCTATAAATAGGGTTTTGTTAGTACTTATAACTGATAAATGGCCATAACTGTGACTGATTTTGGACCAAAAAACAAACTTCCTGGTGCTAAACGTTTCTTGGACATGGATAGAAATGAGGGGCCAATAGGGAATGGGCTGATTCTTTTTAGCCAGAAAATAGTTCTGGACTGTTATGGACTGTTATGGATTGAATCATTCTCACACCTAAGCCTCAGAAAGGAAATGATTCAATGGACATGGCTGGTTTAAGCAACACAGACTGGGACATCATCCCCGGCCTTCAAACCTCAGATGAACAGTTTTAGATCTGTTCATATATGGCGTTGATTGGGGTGATTTTGAGCAGTTGCAGGAAACCAATGTGATACCCATATGCTCCATGTATGGTATATTTACCAACATTTGGGTGATTTTGAGGGTTAATGTTGGTAAATATTCCATACATGGAGGATATGGGATATATTAGTACCGTTCAAATCCCTTCAAGCATAACAAATCCCTGTGAGAATGCCCCTCACAAATGATGATTGTTTCAACCCCTATGCCTATATGCCACTGAAAACCCCCCACAACACACAACTTCAATTCCGACCCCAATCATTCTACACACTGGGATAGTCGGATAGTAGGACAACCGGCAGGTTGGTGTTGAAAACCCTAAGGGCCTTGGCATTCTCGAAGGGGACAACCAGGGTCGACATCAAAGGTGGCCAGGGTAAAACCATGGTGACTTTTTGCAACGCCACAGAAGACAAAGAAGTAAAACAAATCCAAAAAAAAGATTGGCGTTTGACTTGGGATGAACTGCAATTCATCTGGGTTAGCAGTTTTCCACCGCAACTATTAAGTATTGTATATCTTATTAAAATATTAATTATATATATATTCAAAATAGTGCTGAGTTAAAGGAGGATCGCCAGGATCGCCAAATTCTGAACTCATCTAAAAACCCGTCGGCCGAAGAGCACGGTGGTCGGGTTGCCCTTTTCGGACGCGACCTGGCTTCCGTGCCTGTCAGCGGTCGCTTTTAACAGGATGGACGTGTAGGTGTGGCGGCACCTACCCTGATATAGCCGAGTTATGCTAAGTTAGTTGTTTTTGTACACGTTAAATGAGGTCTATGGTGGATGTACAAGTAGTTCATGAGAGTTTCTAACATGTTCTAACATGTTCTAACCAATTTCCAACGGGGGCGCCACCTTGTATGATACATTGTGATTATGATGTATATACTGTATAACTGCAAAATTCATTACAATACAATGTGGTACGATTCTAAACAGTTAATGATTTTTTTGGGGGGGAAACGCCAACAACTATTTATATAAATACAAAGATGTTGGTGCCAAAACCAGGGGAAACCAAGATTTCAAACAAACCATAGCGAAATCGCTGAAAGGTGATTTGGCAGCAAACTCTGACCCGAGGGAAAACATCATTGTCAAAAAAACTCATGTCACCCCTTGATTTTTTTTAAACCCCGGGCTGTTTCATTGGGGGCCCCCTTTCATTTAGCTGCTAAAGTATCATTATTTGGGTGTGTCTGAACATAGCTAGCATCATAGTGCCCGATGTCATCGGTTTATTATCATCAGTGTTCTGCTTAATTAACGATCGTCTACAGGGTAGAATTACCCCATTTTCAGACAAACCATCATCGGGACATATTCTCATTGAAAATTGTCATCTAGAGAGTAATTCTAGAATTACCCCATTTGTTATTCAGAGGACAATGGTCTCATTTAAAATGAACATATTTTTATTTAAAATCTAGTTGGTGGTTTTAACATGTTTTAACCATTTTGAAAAATATGAAAGCCGATGGGAAGTGACATCCCATATATTACCCTCCAGTAAATTAACATAGACCCTGCCAGATAAGGGTTGGAAGATTAGTTTCCATTAAAAAATGGGTGATTTTCAGGGTCTATGTTAATTTACTGGAGGGTAATACAAATCATGTTTGAAACCACCAACCAGAAATGATCCATTTGCCATTTTCGATGACAAATCGAGGGATCCCAGGTATTTCCGACGCCTTGCACCTTGCGCATCTGCTGCGAGCTGCGCCTTCCGAGACGGAAAAAGGCGTCAAAAAATCCAAAAATTAGTCAGAAGCCTAGCCTAACTTCCGGTACTGATCACAAGACAACAGGGAAAAACCATGGTTTTTCCATGTGAAACTTGAACCCTGGGAAAATGATACTACAAATTGTCTACATTTATGTCAAATTGGATGGAATTTAGGGAACAATTAAGGAAGTTTTGAGAATGAATGCACCTTGCATGGACAACCAACCTACAATCTAATGACGTTTCAGGGCGGGTAGTGGAAACAAAACGTAGAGCAGGTCCACCCTAAACAGCCTGCGGGTGGTTCTGACAGGGGATCAACCTACATGTCTCCTGCTGGTCGTCTATATTCGCCTTCAATTTCATAAACGATTTCTCGTTTCCGATCTCCAAGATCGAACGCCACCCGCCTCGCGCAAACGTTCGGCCATGTTGGCCGGTGCCAAGTATTGCGTTCGTCCAACACTTTTGCTGCCTGCCGACCGGTCACCCATCCCATGTTGGAATCCCTTCAGTGGGTCACTGTGGATGTCGATCTTAATGAAAATCGGATTAATGACCATTCCCACGAACAAAGACAATTAAAATAAAAATCATAATATATTTATCCATGTTTTGACCCTGGCACGTGCAATATCCTTCATGGATTCAACCTGGCGTGCTGGAAAATCACCCACTTCAGTTGGGTGATTACCCGATACATGTCCATTGAAAGATGCCTATTTTGGGGGTTTCCGAAAATGGGGGAACTCCAAAACTCTTGGGTTCAATACTAGAATGGTCATCCATGACCTGGATGATTGTAACCCCATGACTTATCTAAAATTCAAGAACAATGCTCTATTAGGCGCCCAAATTTGATGGCAACAAAGATGGCAACTTTGAGGGCAAAAGCTATGGCAATGGCGGTGGCAATCTGCAGGGCAACATGGATGGAAAAAACCGACGGGGGCAAATGTAATGGCAACATCGGTGGCAAAAAACACTGGCAAATACTTGGCGGGGGCAAAAGCACAGGCAGCAAATTGAATGGCAAAATTTTGGCTGCGAGCAAAAGCCCTTGGCAACACACGTGGCAACGAAAGGGCAAACTTGCATTGCGGGCAAAAGCAATAGCAACACAGGTAGCAAAGCCCTGGCAAAAAATGTGGCAAGGGCTAAAGACGCGACGCTTAAGTGGGAAAAGCAGATGGCACATTGCATGGCCAAAGGATATTGTATGCATGCCATCACATTCTGCCATCAAACTTGCCACCAACGCTTCATTGCCACTGAAAATGCCACCCACATTGCCATATCTAACTGCCACCGCCACCGAACTTGCCACCAAACTTGCCACCTTAAACTGCCACGAACCTCTGGCATAAGATAGAACCATATGAAAGCATACCTTTTAAATCTTAGATAACCCATGACTTAGGAAACCTCCAAAATAACCGTCAATACTGGCTTAATAACTGCTAGCGTGAATAAATCAATATAAAAAATAAAAATACCCTTACAAATCCCCATAAATCTGGAGATATCTGGGGTATATACACCATAAAAATCCATATCAAACCATCTCAAACCTCCATTTGTAGAACATATTCAGTGGATTTTTCCAGGGCGCCTCGCTTGCGCGCGGCCGAGCCCGGCCGTGCATCGTCGGGCTTGGAGACCTTGGAACCATGGGAAGTCACTGGGATTTTTCACCGGAAATGGTGGGTTATTCCGATCGTATCTATTGCTTATTTTTTTCTGAACAATGATATGATATACATATTGGTATATATATATAGTTCTAATATTATATATAATATAAGGATTATGGTAATATTATCCGATGGATGTCCCCCCATTCGATAGGGGAAACTCATCTTCCGACCCCGAGAAATGCCAAGGTCTAAAGTTAATTTACTGGAGGGTTAAATGGAACCTGGTAGATGTGGGATGTAGCAACCCCAAGCCATTGTTTTGGTGTGAAAGATTCCAAAAATTGGAACATTGGGAAATTATGGTTGGGGAACACCATAGTTTTCACATCCTGGAAGCACTTCACAGCACCTGCATCTGAAAATTCCATGTGAAGAACCACCTGGTGATTGTGTGGAACCCATGCCCATGATACAGTCATATACCCTCGGATGATTTAAACATGAAAAAATGTCCATTTATTTATGAATGATGATCGTTTACCTATGTTTACATATTTAAAACATGTTATTTCATAGGTAAACCATGTCTACCATGTCATAGATGAATTCTGACGGCTTACATATTCAAAATTGTGATTTTGCATGTTTCATCAGCGTTTCCAACTCCAAAAATCACGGCGCCTGCACCCTTTGCCCAGGTTCGCACACGGGCATTTGAAGCACGTTGTTCTCTGCAGAACCTCAAAGTTGCTGGGCTCATCGTTGATGAACCGGGGGCCCCATCCTGGGATTTACAATATATATATATATGTATATATATATATATATATAGTGATACTGTTATTAGCAATAGTGGATAGTGATATACCATTATTTTTTGCATATTATATCATATTAAATCATATTATATAATTATATCATATTAAATCAGATTAAACACAAATCATGTTATATTGTATTCTATTGTTTTTAAAAATATTACATCATATTATTGTATTATTTTTTAATGTATTATTGTTTATGTTATATTAAATTATAATATGTTATTTCCCCACCTGCCAGGTGAGGGTTGTTAGATTTTATCAGAGTTGTTCTCCTCCTCCTCCTCCTCGGCTAGCTGTCCTCCTCCTCCTCCTCTAGTTTCTCCTCCACCATGTCTGCATCAACTTCCACCTCCACTTCCGCCTTGCCAACTCTTCGCCAAGCTCTTTGCCAACTCTCTTCGCCAAGCTCTTTGCCAACTTCCCAGCTTGTGCACTGGGACCTCAACCTGGGACCTGCCCAGCTCAGTGTGCACCGCTGGACCTCAACCGGGGACCTTCCCAGCTCAGTGTGCACCGCTGGACCTCAACCTGGAACCTGCCCAGCCCAGTGTGCACCGCTGGACCTCAAGCAGGGACCGTCTCAGCTCAGTGTGCACCGCTGGACCTCAACCTGGGACCTGCCCAGCCCAGTGTGCACCGCTGGACCTCAACCTGGGATCTGCCCAGCTCAGTATGCACCGCTGGACCTCAACCGGGGACCTTCCCAGCTCAGTGTGCACTGCTGGACCTCAACGGGCAGATAGAATGCCAGAAGATATGCCAGATAGAATGTCAGATGGAATGCCAGAAGATATGCCAGATAAAATGCCATGAGACATGCCAAATAGAATGCCAGAAGATATGCCGGATAGAATGCCAGATAGAATGCCAGAAAATATGTCAGAATATATGCCAGAAGATATGCCAGATAGAATGCCAAAAGATATGTCAGATAGAATGCCAGATAGAATGCCGGAAGATATGCCAGATAGAATGCCAGGAGATATGCCAGAACATATGCCAGATAGAATGCCAGATAGAATGCCAGATAGAATGCCAAAAGATATGCCAGAACATCTGCCAGAAGATATGCCAGATAGAATGCCAGAAGATATGCCAGATAGAATGCCAGAAGATATGCCAGATAGAATGCCAGATAGAATGCCAGAAAATATGTCAGAATACATGCCAGAAGATATGCCAGATAGAATGCCAAAAGATATGCCAGATAGAATGCCAGATAGGATGCCGGAAGATATGCCAGATAGAATGCCAGAAGATATGCCAGATAGAATGCCAGAAGATATGCCAGAACATATGCCAGAAGATATGCCAGATAGAATGCCAGATAGGATGCCAGAAGATATGCCAGATAGAATGCCAGAAGATTTGCCAGTAAGAAAATGTATACATGTCATGGTGGGGATCACACGAAGTAAAGTAATTTATATTACTAAAGTATGTATTATCATCATCATTATTATTAACATCAGTCTTAGTATTACTTTACCTTTTATTACATTATTATATTATAATATAATTTCTAATCTGCTTTATTAAATCATCATATTAAAGCAAAATTATATCATATTTAAACATTATTATATAATACCATATTATATGATGCGTATATTGTATTAGAGTACGTTTAAAACATATTTCATATTATATATTTGTATTTTACTATATTATAATATAGTAAAATACCAAAATATATTGTAAATTAATTTTAACATATATCATTTTAAATCATATTGTTTTTAATAAATTATATTGCATATTCTTCTATTTTTATTTGATATAATATGTCATCTTAAATCTTGTTGTTTTTTAATTATATTATATGATATCAAATAATATTATATCATCTTATATGATATTATATCATATTATATGATATTATACCGTATTACATTATATTGTACCATATGAAATATGTTTTATGATTTTGCATGATATTAAATTATCTTATAGATGTCATATTGCATGATATTTTTTGTTGCATTATTGGTCATATCATTTAGCGATGTCTGGGTTTTAGCCACCAGGTGATCTCCAAGGAAGGCGCAGCTTATTTCTGACCTGTCGGAATCAAATGTCATCCTCATGGGACCCTACCTTCAATTCTTTGCGCATTAATTCCGAGTGTTGCCCGCCATCTTGAATTGAAATATTGTTGATATCTGGTTGGTGGTATACCTACCCCTCTGAAAAATATTAGTCAGTTGGGATTATTATTGTTCCCAATATATGGAAAAATGTTCCAAACCACCAACCAGATATTGTTGGTTCGATTCAAGCCTCTATTTTGTTGCTGATAACCCTCATTTGCTGGCTATTCTTGGGTAATCTAGGCCGCCAATGAAACAAATCACTTGGAAGATGAGATTCACCAGCATGTCTGCAGTATGCATTTTTTCCCCCTTCACCATGAGATCAGATTTACCATCTTGTTATTTAACATAGCCATGGAAAATCACCATTTTTAATAGGTAAACCATCTATAAATGGGCCATTTTCCATGGCTATGTCAAATAACCAGATGGTAGTTGGCTAAACCCGCGGTCAACTCCCAATCTGGCCGCTCCAAGGGGCGGATCTGCAGCAGCGGCGCTTCTTCCACCTCTCCTTCTCCTAGGACCGCCTGGGCACATAAAAAGTCAGGAAAAATCCAAAAACACATGCAGACATAAATAAAGAAACAAGAAAAGTCAGGAAAGTCAAGATGATTAAAAAAAAGGGAAAAACGAGGAAAAACCATGAAACACAAATCTTTCAAGAACGACTTCACCCCATTCCACGTTCCACGATGTCCGGTTCTGCTGCCGATTTGTCGGGTCTCCCGGGTCTCCCAGGTCTCCCGGGTCTCCCGGACCGTGGGCCGTCGCGCCGCGGAACGTGCGATGGACGAGGAGAAGGCCACGAAGCCGCGCATCTGAGCGGCTTAGACTTAGAGATACCCAAGTTGGCTGGTGGTATACCTACCCCTCTGAAAAATATGAAAGTCAGTTGGGATGATGACATTCCCAATATATGGAAAAATAAAACATGTTCCAAACCACCAACCGGCAAGGAATATCAGAATATCATGGGAATATCATAAAGATCTCAGAATATCATGCGAATAGCATGCGGATATTGTAGAGATATTATGGGGATATACTAACTTTCATGTGTACCGACTATCATCTAGTTACATACAGTAATAGGGATATAGGAAGAGTTACGGTAGGGATATACCGTATATCCCTACAGTAGCTCTTATTGTACCTTTAAAAAATCCTCTAAAGATTCAAAGATACGTCCCCAACTATTACCAAAGAACAGTGATATTTTATGGCAATATTATACAGCAACCACAAGTTTAGACATCTTACCAAATTATATGTTTTTCCCTAGGGGGATATCTATTTAAATATAGATTGTATTGGGATGGCACTTATGTACTCTATGATAATGTGATCTTTGATGGGAACTTTAACCAATAGAAATTGGTATACATTTATATATATATATACAAATTATATTACATATATATATATGTATATATATATATATGTGTGTGTGTATATATGCTGACTATAGATATTTGATATACCCAAATAATCATTTTTTCATGGGAATATCATGGGATAAATTGACAATTGGGGAATATATCTATACATATATATATATATATTGCCAGCCATTAAGTTTCATACTTCTACTGATGTCTATTAGGTTTTCAGCAACCGTAAACATACCATAGCTGGGTTTATGTTTAAGCCTCAAGTTCGGATTTATAGTAATCCTGCCATAAAGAATTATTTAGGGAATGGTTGAAACATACCAGCAATAGAAAAGTTATCTTGGGGATGATTTATGGCCTTGGGTTTGCCACATGACATCTTTTGTTCCCATTCTATTATTCTATATATTTCTCACAGTTTGTGTTTTTTTCGATTCTCGCAGTTCCATGGTCCCCCCAAGCATGAGTTCAATCGAGTCATTGTTGTTCACCCCAAAAGTGAGAAAATGACTCTTGGATCTCTTGGAGGATGTTCCCCCAATCTGGGTGCGTCTGAAAAGAGGGAATTGATCCCCTTTTTTTGCCATTGAAGAAACAACTGATGTGCTCGTTTTTTATCTAAATCGTCACCCAATGAATGGTTTAGCCATTTGTGGTCAATGAATGTCAATGATAAACTTATAATTCCATAGAAAATCGCCATTTTGAATAGGTAAATCATCAACTATAAATGCGGTATTTTCATATAATTCCACTCGGCTCCCGGTGCTTTTCGAAACACCACTGGGTCCTCCGGACCCCGGCCCGGCGGCTTTTCACTCGTGAAGGACTGGTGGGACTGCTGGGCTCCACCTAAATCGCACGTTGCGTTGGGGAAATTGGAACGGGATAAACCACACGGGGAGGGAAATCATATACAATATATGATAGTCGTATAGTAACTATAAAAGAAAAATGATAAGGATATTACATCATCTATATAAATAATATGTATATACCTGGAAAGCCATAATCCCATTTTTTTGGTCAAACGGCCTTGACCATGTTTTTTTCGTCATTACGGTTTTGATCGTCTGGAGCCGCTTGTGTGAGTGTTGCTACGGCTTTTTCGTTTTTTTTCAACAAAATGTCGAACAAATACGGTTTTGCTACGGGTAGGACTGCAATGTTCTTTTGATTTGACCATTTTGTTTGGTCACTACGGGTAAAAACAATATTTTATCCAACAAAATGATCATTACGGCTTTTTCCTATGATGACCAGAAAATTTTGTGGTTTTTGGCTTTTCAGGTATATATATATATAAAAATATCAACTACCCATGATGGGGAAATAGGTTTAATTACCCATGGCACCAAATCCTCTGGTGGTCTCACCATCTGGCCATGTGCGTCAACTGCTACCTCATCATCAGAAAAATACGGAAACATTCCTGGTTGGTGGTTTTCACCATCTTGAAAAATATGAAAGTCAATGGAAAGGACGACATCCCATATGAAATGGAAAAAACATGTTCCAAACCGCCAACCAGATTCAGAAACAACACTGGCATACACTGGCCAGTTCATCTTGAGCCTCTAAACCTGACTGGGACACTGGGACCTAACAAAAACACACGGCATGGGATTCTCATCCTCCGTCCGTGGCAGTTCTTTGCGGGCATGGTATGGCACGAACCCTTGGGGGGTCTGTTTGGATGCAGGGCCTCTGAATGTTGTACAGAACCACTCATCGTTTCATCACTGGCAGGACGACTTTCCACACATGACCAATCATGGCTCTGGATGAGGCAGATGAGGCATGGTGCTTTTCACAGCAGCTTAAACATGTGTTCAAATATATGATCATCATTGTTCATCCCCAATTTTTTAGATCTTGATTTTCATGGTACCATCATTGATCATCATTGGTATTGACCCATCTCATCCCAGCCATTCCCGGCCCAGTCGGGCGCCCACATTGTCTGTACTGGTCCTCTTGGGAAAGGTCGATGATGCATCTCCTTCATCCTGACGCAAAAATGCACGCTGGGAAGCGTGGGCTCCAGCGCCAAGGTAATCACACCGTTCAAACCAAAACATCAAGAAAAAACGCCTTTTTCCCGGGGGACATGATATCTACCTACAAGAGAGAGAGAGATATATATATGTATATATATATATTTGACATCTATATAAATATGTATATATATATATATAAATATATACATATGATATCTCTATATATATATATATATGTGGTATGCGTGTTCTATAAATATATATATATATATAAATTATGTTTATGTATATATATATATAAATCTGTGTGCGTGTACCCCCATGGCAATCTAACATAGCGAACATAACAGTCTATTATAAGTAAGTCATGTTAAATCATCTGCAAATAGGTCATGGGAAAATGTTCAGTGATCAAATGCTTGGTTAATTCCAATTAAAGATCCCTCTGGCCGTCCAAACAGCCCATTGGACCAGTTCAACAGCATCCGAGAAGACAAAGTCCTGGATGCGTCAGCCTATTTCGTAGTTTCGAAGCACCAAACGCCATGTTCACTGACAGTGGGGCACGTCCGTCTTTGAGAAAGTTATTCCGCCTCTGGGTGACACAACTGGCTCCGCACCTGCAATCCCTCACAGATCTACACAAACCATCATGAGGCTCTTCTCGTTGATGTCGGGATTCTTCTTGAACTTCTGGATGTGGCTCTTCTGCTCTGGTAACCTGCTTGGCTGGCAATTCAAGTACCATCAACTATAGTGATGAGTTGGTTCACAAACAAACAACGAGGACCTATTCCACTATCCTGAAAATTTCACTAACAATTTCATAGATTAGTAGATAGTGGTTAGTGATAGTCAATGGTTTAATACAGTTCCACTATCATTTGGAGGTTTCCTAAAATGGGGGTACCGCTAACTCATCCATTTTTAGGTAGGATTTTCCATGAAATAAACCATGCAGCTTTTGGGGTACCCCCATTTCACTATATTTCACTAACATTATTCCACACTATCATTTATCCCACTATTAACCACCATTTCCACCTAGTTCCCCCTAGTTCCACTATCATTTCACAAATTTCAAATCCCCAGTCACCGCGGTCTCCGGAACCGCGGTGTTTCACCCCGGTAGGTCGTCCTCTTCAGAGGAGCCTCGATCTTCATCGAGGTCAGCTGGGTGGAAAACCCACCGAAAAAAGGAAAAAATCAATGGGAAAATCCATCTATAATGGGAAAATCAATGGGAAAATAATGGAAAAAACAATTCTAAATGGAATGTTTTCCCAACATCAAGTTGTCAAGTTGGGTAGCGGTAGCAACTGGTTGGGAGCTTGGCAACCAGCACTGGAAAAAGCTTCCACTGGGTCAGTTTCCCAGTTTGCTGGTTACACTTCCAGTTTTGTTGCATGAACCCGTATAATATAGTTTGATCGGCATGGGGCAAAGGGAAAAGAAAAACACTACATATAATATAGCGTTTCATGTGTTTAAAAAACATGTCATGGCCATTTTTAGATACAGGTCCGAAAAAAGTGTGTCCCAAATGACTCAAATGCATATCGAAATCGAGACCTGTTGGGAACCTGTTGGAAATCTTCAAGGTGAAAAGAAGGAAACCAAAGGATACCTTATGATACCCAAGACGTTTCCAGAAACAATTCAAATGTGCATTTGTTCCTAAAATATCTTTAACTATCTCATGGCCAACTTCAAATAATTATCTTTAACTATCTCATGGCCAATCTTAGCTATTGAGCTATAGAAACTGGTTAGAAAAAAACACCCCCGTTTCACAGAGGCGAAAATTTCATCACCAAATCACCGGCATTTCGCCAAGCGCCAAGACACTGGAAGTGCCCGAAGTGTCACTGGGCGGTTTGCCAGACAAGGGGAACAATGGCCCTCCTGCATCAAGGCTGCTGGGAATCTGGGAAAGCCTCCCGGCATTCGCAAAAATAGGTAAAAACATGGATCAATAGATGCAACTCATTTAAAAATGTGCGAACATGTCAATTACGAAGTTTGAATCTTTGCTTTTGAAATCTTTTGAAGGGGATGTTGAATGGTTTCAACCCGCTTCTGTCGGGCCCCTGGGCCCCTCAGTCGCAGCGGCCTTCTGCCAGTTGTCTTTGCACTTCATCTGGCTCCTGACCATGGCACACCTCTCCCGGCGCAGGGTGTACCCCAACGATGCGAAAAAAGGCCAACCGCAAACCTGGACGTATCATGAAACATATCTGGCCAATGCTAGGAAAACAATACTAAAACGCGAATGTAAGATCATAATACGTGGTTGTTCAACTAATATCAACTAATATGACATATGTTCAATTAACAATGTTCAACTAATATAACATGTTTAATTCAGTGGTAGACTCAGCTTTTGGAGGCTGCCGGCAGCCTCCAAAGGACGATGCTGAAACAGCGTCGGTCTTCCGGTAGCGTAGGTCAGCTATGGAAATTGATGAGTTTTCATGGAAATGATCTATTAGTGGGGGACTGAGTCCATATTCATTGAAATTTCCTGGAGGTCAACGTCAAATTGTTTACCAACCAGGGCCTTTATCAACAGCAATCATTGTTTAATTCATCATAGGGCCCATGATAGATGATAATGCACTCATGTACTTGTCCCTTCCAAGTGCTTTAATTAGCGGTGAGCTGTTCATACCGAACAAGATGTCACAAACACATCCAATTGTCGACTCTACCATCG
Source organism: Cladocopium goreaui (assembly GCA_947184155.2). Lineage (NCBI taxonomy): Eukaryota > Dinophyceae > Suessiales > Symbiodiniaceae > Cladocopium > Cladocopium goreaui. The sequence goes on along the minus strand of CAMXCT020001668.1, from coordinate 1,020,007 downwards.
ACTATACCGTCCTCAGTTTGCCTTATCTACCTTCATTTCTTTTACCAGCTGGTTCCATGTTCAACTCCCAGAACCTAAGATCTAAGTCTTCAGTTTCTGTTCATCTTAAATCATCTTAGGTCTTAGGTCTTTCCCCAAAATTTCACGGTAGTACCCGGTAAACATGGATCCACACTTGCCTGACTCCCCCATCTTCACCAAAAACGGTTACCATCCATCCACTTGGCCTTTCCAAGTGACATCACAGTCAAATGCCAACGAAATTCTCGGTTGATATCCTCACATCTCACAAAAAATACTACTAATCCAATGGCTTTCTCCAATGCTAAAAAACACGTCTGTGGAATCGCCTCCCTGGCTGAAATCTCCAGCGGGTGAGATCAGCTGTGGCCGACTGGCCGCATTTGTCAATTCTGACCTCCAAAACGGAGGCAGTTTTGGAGTCAGCTCGACGCACGTCTTCTCGATTGGGAGTCCCAATGAGCAAAGGTAGGAGAAATCAATAGATCCGATTGGCTGGCAAGACACGGGCTTTTGTTGAGAATGGGATTCCCAGTTCATGTATAATGATCATCCCCAATTCATATAAAGGGATAATCATCGGGTAGGTCATAGGTGAACAACCCCCTATAACTGGATCATGATAATCCCCAACATATGGAGGTTTCCTAAAAAAGGGGTACCCCCAAATTTTGGGGTACCCCTTGGTCATATGGAAACCTCCATGTTGGTGAGTAATTCCCAGCAACCCCTAGCCAGCGCCGTGGTCACATACAGTCATCGGCTCCTGTTCCAGAATATGGATCACACGCTGTGACGCTTCCAACTCCTTGGGGAGGGATGTTTTCATGGGATCTGACTGGGACTTATCAACTGTAGGATCTGTAGATGGTGAGATTTTTTCCGCCAATTCTCCATCGCCTTCTCCATGAGTGCAGGAAAGCTACAAATGAGGATATCATTTAGGCAAATTTAGGTGGAATTATAATGGGTTAGCAATGGATATTCAATGTGATAGTTCGCAGATATTTCATGCGAAATTTAATGGGACTTTGATGGTATATTTAATGGGACTTAACTAACCATCAGTTATAATTATAAGGGTTGTATGAGGGTGGGCCAAAACCTATGAAGCATCCATTTACCTACCAGTTACCAGGGCTGTGACCAATACCAATCTCTCTATTCTCAAGCATCCCCTTTAAAAGCATTGCGGCGGTGGCATGTTGGCGTACTCAATATTGGGGGATTGGATTACATTCACATTGATATTCACATATTCTAGTATATTAATGTGTATATGCGTATGTTTAGTTTCTTATTTATTTAGCATGCTGGAAAATGTTGTAAAATCATGTGCAAACAATCTTCTTTAACAATAGCTAGCAAAATTCCATCACATTTATCAGGGCGACTGAAGTGAACGTGTACTGATATATTCCTTGATGCTTTAGCATCCGATCAGTGAGGTTTGGGCCTCCGGTGATCAGTGCTTGGATGTGCATCCCACTTGGAACCCATACAATCCCATATTATAAGTGGGCATCACTGGGGATATTCTATATATAACGGGGGGTATAATATTTACTACGTGGGATGCACACCCCCAAGTGATATCCCTCGGAACTCGTGAGAAACTTGGCCATTTCAACTCCCCCCTTCCCAAAAAAAGGCCCGTCATCGCCATCCAAAAGTACTTCGTCCCCCCTCAAGAACGAGCTACAAGGCGTGCTTGATGGATCAAGGAGTTCTTGATGATAAACAAACATCGACCACGCTCTGTGTTCAGGATGTTTCGCACCACCTGCGGCGCATCAAGTTGGTCAAGTTCCAAGGGGGGGATGAAAAAACACATGGCTGTCGCGGTTACTCCATCGAACATGTATACAATGTAAACTTATACTTAACTCATGCAATTTACAGATATTTACAGTAGACAATATATTAATATATACAACTCATGAAATATGGCTGAAATTTACGGTGATTTGGACCTGGTTTCCGCCCCCGCCGGAATTTTCGAGGTGCACCTTCAATGCCATCTCCGGCGCTAGGTCCTTGGTGAAGCAACGTGGTGCTCTCCTGGGTAAAACGATAGCTAAGTTGGTTTAGAACTCCAATAACTATCATTTAAGATACTTACAACTGACTATATCTATATATATATAATTATAGTCAATGGGGTTTATAAACCAACGTTTGCATCACGGCCAGAGATTGAATCTATTCTGGGCTGAATTTCCCTTACAAAGCTTAGTGATGAACTTGTTCTGGGGTCGCGACTTCATGGTGGCTTTGTCTGCCATGAAAAATTAGGGAAAATGAAGGGAACATTGGTTTTATATAGCGCACATATCATCAATTATCATCATGTTCCCTTCATTTTGGAATTATGATGAATTATGTATAATCCGTTGGAATACTTTTTGTTGTCATTCATATGGGATATAGCGCTATAATCCATTGGAATTCAGAGTCCCCTATCACTCAGTCACCCAGTCACTACTATATAACTCACACAACGATGACATTCTCAGCGCTGGGATCCCACGGGTCGCCATTCTCAGCGTCTTAATATGTCTTCCGCCAGTGACGTGAAGAAACTGGAAACACTTTGCCTAAATGGATTCCGTATACGGTTTCCATGTTTAATCAGTTTAATCTGATATTTGATTCATCAATTCATCATCCAAGGTTTGTTGCTTAAACTATCTGATTTCTATGTGATTTCTATGTTTCAGTGCATCCACTTCTGGGGCCGACAACATCAACGGTGACTCTCCATACGTGATGGAGAGTCATGTTGACATGTTATTCCTACGGTGTTCCAGTTGTATTGCCATTATCTATTTGGATGTATTTGATGTAAATCCACCATTTTTGGCTGTTAAATGCCTCTCTCTCTCTCTCTGAATGTCCTTTTCAAGGGCTTGTTGACATGTATCTAATCCACTGACTACAGCCCATCTTGGGACACGTTTTCAACTATGACATCCCCATGGCAATATAGCTAAACAATCATTTCATGTAATCCAAATGGCCATTGAACAGCATCCATTTACAATAACCATCCATTTAACCATCCATTACCGTTATGTTCATCAATAGTCATCAATGTTCATCAACCTTCATTAATATTCATCATTTGTTTCATCAAATTTAACCCATGTTAACCATGAACTTCACCTTTTGATCTCCGCATTCCCCATGGGATTCCAAGGCGCCATCACCTGTGCCACGAGGCGGCAGAAGAGGCGTTCCCCATCCGCGCAGAACAGGGCGTCCGACAGCGCAGCCTTCCTCGGCGCGGGCCCTTGGGGCCTTGGGGCCCCGAGATGGTGAATCATATAGAAAATCACGGGTTTTTTAATCAGTAACTCATCACTTAATAAATATTCCACAAATGGACCATCTATACCATAGCTATGTTAAATGTACCACTTATGATTCATATATTAGATATACCCTTTGGTTATTTAACGTAGCGATTTGGAAAATGGCCCATAGAAATAGATGATAAACATGATGATTTACCGAACTGAAAAATTGTGATTTCCCAGTTCGCTACGTTAAATAACCAAAGCATAGTTGATGATGGTTAATTAGTTGATGAGTTGATGAGCCATGGGGTGGAAAACAGATTTATATAGTCGATGATGGTTGATGATGGTTAATGATGGTTAATGATGGTTCATGATGGCCAATGATGGTGAATGATGATGGTTATATATATATAACTAATTGTTTGAGAAAAAACAGTGAATGATGATAATAATTTCATAATAATGATGGTGTCTTGTTGATGATTGCTTCTGACATTGACTTCGGGGTTGTGTCAAGCAGCTGTTTCAGCTGGGTGTCCCCTGCGGTTTCGCCATGGGATTCTGAACGCTTCTGAACATCTGGACATGGAGAATTTAAGCGTCCATGGAGAACAGAAGACGTGCAACATACCATCTGGTTATTTAACATAGCTATGGAAAATCCCTTATAAATGGAGGTCTTAATGGGAAAATCAACCATTTTCCATGGCTATGTTAAATAACCAGAGGGTATGCACAATTAGACAAGCAGAAAAGAACAATGCGCTAAAACCATTGAACATATCATACCTAGAGGGGCAAGAAAAGTGGCCCACACCAATAAGAGAACGTGCGCTGCCAATTTAAAAAAACGCAAGTGTCTTCAGGATAATGAGAAAACATGAGAAAACCAAGTCCATTATCATGTGGGCTTGTTCTTCCCCAGCAACATAGCTAGTTTCACCGTCTTCGGGAAAAAATCAGGTAAATACGTAAATCCTATCATTGCCCTCAATAAGCATGCATTAATCATATGGAGGTGTCCTAACTATGAGGGTACCCAAAAAATCCAAGTCCACCATTTTTTCGTATTTAAAAACTCATATTAGAACTTGGAGATCCAGCATTTTAAGAAACCAACAGCTATAGCCCAGTTTTTAACAGTTATTATCAGTTTTTCAACAGTTTTTAACTAATAACCATGATTTTTAGCTAATAACCAACATTAACATTTTCAACAGTTTTTAACAGTTATTGACAGTTTTTAACTATTAAATACTGTTCACCATCATTTGGTGATGTTCTCCATACCCTCGAACCCATGGTTCCTTAACAAAAATCCAGGTGCTGTGTGCGCAGTGCCGGATGCATTGCCTTGGCCCGAACACCTCCAAGATGCAAATAGGTGGCCTGGTGAAAGGAATGATCAGCCGTGGGGTCAACCGTGGGTCAATCATGGGAAAGCGATTGATCATTTAAGAGTATCAAAAACCAAGAAAACTTTAATCTCTAAGGATATAGCTGATCTATAGATATTCTATAGCTGATTGATGATCACTTATGATAACTTACCCCTGTCAACGTGGAATTTCCTGCATGGTGTCATGGGCCATATGGGTGTTTCCATTGCCATCTCTGTACATAGGCAAATGCCAGAAAAAAACTGCGGGAACAGGCAAATTCATGGGAAAACGGATTAATGAATTAATGAATTAGTGTTTATGGCAAGTTTATGGATTACCGGGGAATGTGAATCAATATTATGGGTATGTTCATGATGAATGATCAATAAATCAATAATGAGTGTGATTATATTGTACGTATTTATGTATGTATATATATACAGTACTGTATGTATATATATATATATGTGTGTGTGCGTGTGTGTGTGTGCTGATTTAATATGTTGGTAGAACATTTTTTAGGGGGACATATAGATTCATGATTATATATATATATGTATAATAATGAAGAATGGGATTTGTTGTAGCCATAAGAACCCCAAAAAATAATTATTCCCGATAGATTCCCCAAATGGTGATCTCATTGGGAACATACAATCACCTTAATTAATCACGATAAACACATCAACTTTCTTGAGGCAGTAGATGAAATCATGCTAGAATCGTATGTCACAATATTGCGTTACATTGGAACAAACCCTCTTAAACCATCTTTTTTGTGCACGCTGCGCCACACACAAAACGATCTTCCCCGAAGGAATCTCTGCAGCCCGGCATGACTCCAATCAAAAAACAGCAGCATCTCTGCGGCATCTAAAGGGAGATAAGAACAAAAACATCCCATGTTTGTTGGAAAGAACTATTTTCAAATCAAATCGTATTCTTTTAAAGTTTGAAGAATTAAACGATTGGTTTTCCGTGTCCAGAAAGATGATTGATAACAAAACAAAATGCAAATTCCCTGTGAAATTATAGGGGCAACAGCTTGGGCAGGCAAGTCTGCAAAATGATACCAACCGAGGTTATATAGTTGAAACTGAAATCAACAAACACTCAAGAGCGTAGATGATAGAGGGTTTCTACGTGAGCAAAGCCCAAAAGGGGCCATACATTGCAGTAAACTTACCCTTTTTGAGACAAATCAATATCCCATTGAATTGTTGCTTCTTGAAATCCCATTATTGATTCATATCCCCACTCACATGCTGTATGACTGTATGGAAGATTTGCGAACACTTACCCAAAAGACTTAACCCAAATGTAGGAAAACAAATGCCAGCTCTATATACTTCAGGAGGAACAAAGTTTATGCTTCTTGAAAGCTTTACAAAACATCCATTTCGGTCAACCGCGGATCACATTTTCAAGTCCGTTTTGTGTGGCAGGTGTGGGACGGTCAATTATCACCCTCTTTTAAATATATAAGATTTTAAAGCTTTTGGAGGGTGGGAATGCGACCGGGGTACGACAAAGCTCCATGCTAGGATTCTACGGGGAAAGGGTGTGCAGAAGAAGAAACCAACCATGTTCACTGTGGGAAGCTCAACAAGCGCAACTTTTGTCCTACCAGTGCGTCACGGCACATGTGTAGCAGTGCAGACAAAGAGGATGGAGACAGGCATGTTATGTGGAGTAATGACCAAGCTGAAGCAGGTGCAAAAATCAGCAAATGACTTGGCAATCCCCACTCAATAAGCTTTTTGTACCCTTCAGGAGGAACAAAGTTTATGCTTCTTGAAAGCTTTACAAAACATCCATTTCGGTCAACCGCGGATCACATTTTCAAGTCCGTTTTGTGTGGCAGGTGTGGGACGGTCAATTATCACCCTCTTTTAAATATATAAGATTTTAAAGCTTTTGGAGGGTGGGAAATGCGACCGGGGTACGACAAAGCTCCATGCTAGGATTCTACGGGGAAAGGGTGTGCAGAAGAAGAAACCAACCATGTTCACTGTGGGAAGCTCAACAAGCGCAACTTTTGTCCTACCAGTGCGTCACGGCACATGTGTAGCAGTGCAGACAAAGAGGATGGAGACAGACATGTTATGTGGAGTAATGTCCAAGCTGAAGCAGGTGCAAAAATCAGCAAATGAGGTGGCAATTCCCACTAAATAAGCTTTTTGTACCCTGCGTCACGGCACATGTGCAGCAGTGCAGACAAAGAGGATGGAGACAGACATGCTATGTGGAGTAATGACCAAGCTGAAGCAGGTGCAAAAATCAGCAAATGACGTGGCAATTCCCACTAAATAAGCTTTTTGTACCCTGCGTCGCAGCACATGTGTAGCAGTGCTAGACAAAGAGGATGGAGACAGACATGTTATGTGGAGTAATGACCAAGCTGAAGCAGGTGCAGAAGTCAGCAAATGACGTGGCAATTCCCCTACTAAGCTTTTTGTACCCTGCGTCACGGCACATGTGTAGCAGTGCAGACAAAGAGGATGGAGACAGGCATGTTATGAGGAGTAATGACCAAGCTGAAGCAGGTGCAAAAATCAGCAAATGACTTGGCAATCCCCACTCAATAAGCTTTTTGTACCCTTCAGGAGGAACAAAGTTTATGCTTCTTGAAAGCTTTACAAGACATCCATGTCGGTCAACCGCGGATCGCATTTTCAAGTCCGTTTTGTGTGGCAGGGGTGGGACGGTCAATTATCACCCTCTTTTAAATATATAAGATTTTAAAGCTTTTGGGGGGTGGAAATGCGACCGGGGTACGACAAAGCTCCATGCTAGGATTCTACGGGATACGGGGTGTGCAGAAGACAAGAAGCCAAATGTTCACCTGTGGGAAGCTCCAACAAGCGGCAACTGTGTCCTACCAGTGCGTCACGGCACATGTGTAGCAGTGCAACAAAGAGGTGGGAGACAGACAGAGGAGCTCGAAGTCGGGAGGAGTAATGTCCCAAGCTGAAGCCGGTGCAAAAATCAGAACAAAATGGACGTTGGAAATTACCACTAAAAAGCTTTTGACCTGCGTCACTGCACATGTGTAGCCGTGCAGACACACAGCTTGTTCCTCGGATGAAAAGAATTGCTATGTGGAGTAATGACCAAGCTGAAGCAGGTGCAAAAATCAGCAAATGACGTGGCAATTCCCACTAAAGAAGCTTTTTGTACCCTGCGTCGCAGCACATGTGTAGCAGTGCAGACAAAGAGGATGGAGACAGACATGTTATGTGGAGTAATGACCAAGCTGAAGCAGGTGCAGAAGACAGCAAATGACGTGGCAATTCCCACTAAATAAGCTTTTCGTACCCTGCGTCACGGCACATGTGTAGCAGTGCAGACAAAGAGGATGGAGACAGACATGTTATGTGGAGTAATGTCCAAGCTGAAGCAGGTGCAAAAATCAGCAAATGACGTGGCAATTCCCACTAAATAAGCTTTTCGTACCCTTCAGGAGGAACAAAGTTTATGCTTCTTGAAAGCTTAACAAGACATCCATGTCAGTCAACCGCGGATCGCATTTTCAAGTCCGTTTTGTGTGGCAGGTGTGGGACGGTCAATTATCACCCTCTTTTAAATATATAAGATTTTAAAGCTTTTGGGGGGTGGAAATGCGACCGGGGTACGACAAAGCTCCATGCTAGGATTCTACGGGGAAAGGGTGTGCAGAAGAAGAAGCCAAACATGTTCACTGTGGGAAGATCAACAAGCGCAACTTTTGTCCTACCAGTGCGTCACGGCACATGTGTAGCAGTGCAGACAAAGAGGATGGAGACAGACATGTTATGTGGAGTAATGTCCAAGCTGAAGCAGGTGCAAAAATCAGCAAATGACGTGGCAATTCCCACTAAATAAGCTTTTCGTACCCTGCGTCACGGCACATGTGTAGCAGTGCAGACAAAAGAGGATGGAGACAGACATGCTATGTGGAGTAATTTTTGAGTAATGACTAGCTGACAAAGCAGGATGCAAAAATCAGCAAATGACGTGGCCACTTCCCACTAAATAAGCTTTTTGGACCATGCGTCGCAGAACATGTGTAAGCAGTGCAGGACAAAGAGGATGGAGCACAGAATGTTTGTGGAGTAATAGTAATTTGACCAAGTAAGCAGGTGCAAAACTCCAGCAAATGACGTGGCAATTCCACTACATAAGCTTTGTGCGTACCCTTGCGTCTCACGGCACATGTGTAGCAGTGCAGACAAAGAGGATGGAGACAGACATGTTATGTGGAGTAATGTCCAAGCTGAAGCAGGTGCAAAAATCAGCAAAGGACGTGGCAATTCCCACTAAATAAGCTTTTCGTACCCTGCGTCGCAGCACATGTGTAGCAGTGCAGACAAAGAGGATGGAGACAGACATGTTATGTGGAGTAATGACCAAGCTGAAGCAGGTGCAGAAGTCAGCAAATGACGTGGCAATTCCCACTAAATAAGCTTTTCGTACCCTTCAGGAGGAACAAAGTGTATGCTTCTTGAAAGCTTTACAAGACATCCATGTCGGTCAACCGCGGATCGCATTTTCAAGTCCGTTTTGTGTGGCAGGTGTGGGACGGTCAATTATCACCCTCTTTTAAATATATAAGATTTTAAGCTTTTGGAGGGTGGAAATGCGACCGGGGTACGACAAAGCTCCATGCTAGGATTCTACGGGGAAAGGGTGTGCAGAAGAAGAAGAAGCCAAACATGTTCACTGTGGGAAGCTCAACAAGCGCGACTTTTGTCCTACCAGTGCGTCACGGCACATGTGTAGCAGTGCAGACAAAGAGGATGGAGACAGACATGTTATGTGGAGTAATGTCCAAGCTGAAGCAGGTGCAAAAATCAGCAAATGACGTGGCAATTCCCACTAAATAAGCTTTTTGTACCCTGCGTCACGGCACATGTGTAGCAGTGCAGACAAAGAGGATGGAGACAGACATGCTATGTGGAGTAATGACCAAGCTGAAGCAGGTGCAAAAATCAGCAAATGACGTGGCAATTCCCAGTAAATAAGCTTTTTGTACCCTGCGCGTCACGGCACATGTCAGCAGACAAAAAGCAAGATGGAGACAGACGTGTGTTATGTGCAGAAGTGTGTCAGTGACCCTGCGTCACGGCACATGTGTAGCAGTGCAGACAAAGAGGATGGAGACAGACATGTTATGTGGAGTAATGTCCAAGCTGAAGCAGGTGCAAAAATCAGCAAATGACGTGGCAATTCCCACTAAATAAGCTTTTCGTACCCTTCAGGAGGAACAAAGTTTATGCTTCTTGAAAGCTTTACAAGACATCCATGTCGGTCAACCGCGGATCGCATTTTCAAGTCCGTTTTGTGTGGCAGGTGTGGGACGGTCAATTATCACCTTCTTTTAAATATATAAGATTTTAAAGCGTTTGGAGGGTGGAAATGCGACCGGGGTTCGACAAAGCTCCATGCTAGGATTCTACGGGGAAAGGGTGTGCAGAAGAAGAAGCCAAACATGTTCACTGTGGGAAGCTCAACAAGCGCAACTTTTGTCCTACCAGTGCGTCACGGCACATGTGTGGCAGTGCAGACAAAGAGGATGGAGACAGACATGTTATGTGGAGTAATGTCCAAGCTGAAGCAGGTGCAAAAATCAGCAAATGACGTGGCAATTCCCACTAAATAAGCTTTTTGTACCCTGGACGGCACATGTAGCAAAAGCAGACAAAACATCCATTTCGGTCAACCTATGTCAGTTTGAAGCCTGAAGGTGGCAAAAATGGGCCGTCGTTATCACCCTCTTTTAAATAAGCTTTTGGAGGGTGGGAATGCGACCGGGGTACGACAAAGCTCCATGCTAGGATTCTACGGGGAAAGGGTGTGCAGAAGAAGAAACCAACCATGATCACTGTGGGAAGCTCAACAAGCGCAACTTTTGTCCTACCAGTGCGTCACGGCACATGTGTAGCAGTGCAGACAAAGAGGATGGAGACAGACATGTTATGTGGAGTAATGTCCAAGCTGAAGCAGGTGCAAAAATCAGCAAAGGACGTGGCAATTCCCACTAAATAAGCTTTTTGTACCCTGCGTCACGGCACATGTGTAGCAGTGCAGGCAAAGAGGTTGGAAACAGACATGTTGAAGCAGGTGCAAAAATCAGCAAATGACTTGGCAATCCCCACTCAATAAGATTTTTGTACCCTTCAGGAGGAACAAAGTTTATGCTTCTTGAAAGCTTTACAAAACATCCATGTCGGTCACCCGCGGATCACATTTTCAAGTCCGTTTTGCGTGGCAGGTGTGGGACGGTCAATTATCACCCTCTTTTAAATATATAAGATTTTAAAGCTTTTGGAGGGGGAAAATGCGACCGGGGTACGACAAAGCTCCATGCTAGGATTCTACGGGGAAAGGGTGTGCAGAAGAAGAAACCAACCATGTTCACTGTGGGAAGCTCAACAAGCGCAACTTTTGTCCTACCAGTGCGTCACGGCACATGTGTAGCAGTGCAGACAAAGAGGATGGAGACAGGCATGTTATGTGGAGTAATGACCAAGCTGAAGCAGGTGTAAAAATCAGCAAATGACTTGGCAATCCCCACTCAATAAGCTTTTTGTACCCTTCAGGAGGAACAAAGTTTATGCTTCTTGAAAGCTTTACAAAACATCCATTTCGGTCAACCGCGGATCACATTTTCAAGTCCGTTTTGTGTGGCAGGGGTGGGACGGTCAATTATCACCCTCTTTTAAATATATAAGATTTTAAAGCTTTTGGAGGGTGGGAATGCGACCGGGGTACGACAAAGCTCCATGCTAGGATTCTACGGGGAAAGGGTGTGCAGAAGAAGAAACCAACCATGTTCACTGTGGGAAGCTCAACAAGCGCAACTTTTGTCCTACCAGTGCGTCACGGCACATGTGTAGCAGTGCAGACAAAGAGGATGGAGACAGGCATGTTATGTGGAGTAATGACCAAGCTGAAGCAGGTGCAAAAATCAGCAAATGACTTGGCAATCCCCACTCAATAAGCTTTTTGTACCCTTCAGGAGGAACAAAGTTTATGCTTCTTGAAAGCTTTACAAAACATCCATTTCGGTCAACCGCGGATCACATTTTCAAGTCCGTTTTGTGTGGCAGGTGTGGGACGGTCAATTATCACCCTCTTTTAAATATATAAGATTTTAAAGCTTTTGGAGGGTGGGAATGCGACCGGGGTACGACAAAGCTCCATGCTAGGATTCTACGGGGAAAGGGTGTGCAGAAGAAGAAACCAACCATGTTCACTGTGGGAAGCTCAACAAGCGCAACTTTTGTCCTACCAGTGTATATATATATATATTTACCATTGTACAACTATGTTGATTGAAATCCCCATGTTTCAATGGCCATTCCAGGAACCCAAATTGGAGGTACCTACCATATAAGGCATATTTAAATTGGGCTAAATTTCAGAAAATATACCCCAATTTCTATGGCCTTACCCTCTGGTTATTTAACATAGCCATGGAAAATGGCCCATTTATAGTGAATTTTCCCATTAAACCCTCCATTTATAAGGGATTTTCTATGGCTATGTTAAATAACCAGATGGTATATGGTACACCTCCATTTTAGGATCCTGAAGTTTCCATCGAATGTCTGATGGCCTTGAGGAACATCTCAGCACGCACCTCTTCTTGGTCCACCTCCCTGGGCCATGGTGATTTCGCTGGAGAAAAAAACGAAACCTGGGAATGGTTGGTATAACTTTTGGTTGAACAAATGATATGACTGGATAACTACTATAGTTGGTAATACGGTATAACTTATGGTTCAATGGGTTAACAACGGTTAACTAATGACATTGAATGGGTATGCTGGTGGGAATCTGGTTGGGATAACTTCAGGATAACTTCGAGACAACCATGAAAGACGGAGCCTTAGCAAAGACTTGAAAAGTATGGAAAATGTATGTCAAAAATGGAGAGGAATCTGATTGACACCTTGGTCCTAATACTTAAGAGGGGTTCCAGGCAAATGTGGGGGCTCACCCAAATAATGAATGCTAAAAATAAATAAAAATACATCAATCTCTGAGAATAATAAAATGCAATCAATGGGACGGAAATGGACGGAACATGGTTGACCTACCCCACTGAAAAATATTAGTCAGTTGGGATTATTATTCCAAATTTATGGAAAAATAAAATGTTCCAAACCACCAACCAGGGACTTTTTTAGATTTGCCGCGGTAAACTTTGTGGTTTCAACTTTCAACGCCGTAGATTGTCCCATCAAAAAATATCACACCTAAGGATGTCCAATTTTTGGATCCTCCCAGGCAACTGGTTGGTGGTTTCAACCCCTCTGAAAAATATGAGTTGGGATGATGACATTCCCAATATGATGGGAAAAATAATCCAAATATTCCAAACCAACCAGCAACGTGTGTTATCTTCAAACCTGACTAAGTTTGTCGTTTCCGGGCTGGTTTCCCATGGAAAAGCACCATTGATCCGGACACGATACTTGACCGAAGTCATACGCTAAGGATAAAAAGATAAAGACCCTCTGGAGAACAAAACATGTCCGAAAAATCACAATTTTCAAAATGATTGCTTCGATATTGGATGATAGTAGATTGTACACTGGCAAACCGGATGTTTTTTTATTTCCCGTCCCCACTTGGCGTAGGTGAAACTCTCATGTGTCGTATGAGGTATATCTTGTTACTGTTACCAACGTTCTGTGACTCACAACTCCAATCTCCGGTTTCCATAAATGGGTGGGCCCCAAATCATCCAAGTCATTAGACATGGTGACTTGGGGATTCTTCATTAAAAAACAACATTTAGCCATTATTAACAATTATTGTCAGTATATTGTCAGTTTTCAAAATTTTTTAACAGCTACTATATCAACTGTTATCGACCGTTTTTAACCACTATTAACCACTATTAACCACTATTAACCACTATTAACCATCATTTAGCCATGGTTTTCTGATGTTTTCTGATGTTTTTCCCCCGTTGTTCCGAAACTTAGAAATCCCGGGAACCGCTCGCCTCTCAGAGCCCCTGCGGCTCGGTGGGCCACTGGCATCCTGCCGATGCCAGTGTAGGCAATCCATGGCAATCCCATGGTTAATACAGGTATGGCCATTTATCAGTTATAAGTACTTATAACCCCATTTATAGAATGTATAATCCCATAAAAATCATCACTTATAACTGGTAAATGGCCATAACTGTATATGTTAATCTTCAACGGAGGGAGTGAAGTCATGGAGCTTTCAACATCTTTCAACCATGGGGAAATTTATCATGATTTATCTAGCCGATTGCTTCACCAATGAAGATGGGGATGGTTCGAGAGAGCGGCACAACGTTGGGATGGACTTGGTTCTGGATCTAACATCTCGCAGCTCGTCATGGTTAAATGGCTTGGATGACCAGGACATGCTGCGATTCCTCCACTTGGTCCCGAAGCGGGTCCGGCTAAGTCCGGGTGGCTGCCATGCTGTAACTGTAACTGGGTCGCGAACGCCCTCATTGTCACAGTTCATTCTGAGCATGGGGATCCGTTGAAAATTTTAGATACCCCACGCCCTCCACAAAAAAGTAGGCCCGGGAGCGTAGAGGAGCAGGGTCTTCTAATGTTAGTAATGTTTGCCTCTGATTAGAAGCCTGGTACCCTATTGTGAGAAATTTCTTGCTCCTAATTCAGTAACATGCTAATTGTTGGGGGGGAGCCTCTATTGTGAGAAAAAAAATCCAGATGTTTTTTTTTCAACTTTTATTTTTATTCCAAATGCTTTATTGTTGTTTTGAAATGAATTAATTTATTTTTAGTTTTAGTTCATCTATTTTTATTTTATATTTTATTTTTACTTTTTACTTTTCTATTTTAATTTTATGTTTATTTACTATTGTTTCATTTTTTCATTGTTTCCTTTAAAACCCTTATTAGATGCCTTATTAAACCCTTATTAAAAAAACAGCATCCAGACAATTTTTCAAGGGTGTACCTCATGAGTGGCTCAGTTACTGAATAATATAATTGTTTGGATGGTACTCTATTGTGAGCACCCACTTTTGGGAGTGAAAAAAAACACAAAACCCTTTCGCCACCTTTCTTTGGCTAAAGCTGGTCCCTTTACTGTAGAAAACCATATTTGTGTTAAAGCTTTTAAAATGCAAGGTTTCCCAAATAATTAGATGCCTTATTAAACCCTTATTAAAAAACAGCACCCAGACAATTTTTCAAGGGGATACCTCATGAGTGGCTCAGTTACTGAATAATATAATTGTTTGGATGGTACTCTATTGTGAGCACCAACTTTTTGGAGTGAAAAAAAAACAAAACCCTTTCTCCACCTTTCTTTGGGTAAAGCTGGTCCTTTCACTTTAGAAAGACATAGTTGTGATAAAACTTTAAAATGCAAGGTTTTCCCAAATAATTAGATGCCTTATTAAACCCTTATTAAAAAACAGCATCCAGACAATTTTTCAAGGGGGTACCTCATGAGTGGCTCAGTTACTCAATAATATAATTGTTTGGATGGTACTCTATTGTGAGCACCAACTTTTGGGAGTGAAAAAAAAAGCAAAACCCTTTCTCCACCTTTCTTTGGGTAAAGCTGGTCCCTTTACTTTAGAAAGCCATATTTGTGTTAAAACTTTAAAATGCAAGGCTTTCCAAATAATTAGATGCCTTATTAAACCCTTATTAAAAAACAGCATCCAGACAATTTTTCAAAGGGGTACCTCATGAGTGGCTCAGTTACTGAATAATATAATTGTTTGGATGGTACTCTATTGTGAGCACCAACTTTTGGGAGTGAAAAAAAAAACGAAACCCTTTCTCCACCTTTCTTTGGGTAAAGCTGGTCCTTTTACTTTAGAAAGCCATATTTGTGTTAAAGCTTTAAAATGCAAGGTTTTCCAAATAATTAGATGCCTTATTAAACCCTTATTAAAAAACAGCACCCAGACAATTTTTCAAGGGGGTACCTCATGAGTGGCTCAGTTACTGAATAATATAATTGTTTGGATGGTACTCTATTGTGAGCACCAACTTTTGGAGTGAAAAAAAAACAAAACCCTTTCTCCACCTTTCTTTGGGTAAAGCTGGTCCCTTTACTTTAGAAAGCCATATTTGTGTTAAAACTTTAAAATGCAAGGCTTTCCAAATAATTAGATGCCTTATTAAACCCTTATTAAAAAACAGCATCCAGACAATTTTTCAAAGGGGTACCTCATGAGTGGCTCAGTTACTGAATAATATAATTGTTTGGATGGTACTCTATTGTGAGCACCAACTTTTTGGAGTGAAAAAAAAAACGAAACCCTTTCTCCACCTTTCTTTGGGTAAAGCTGGTCCTTTCACTTTAGAAAGCCATAGTTGTGATAAAACTTTAAAATGCAAGGTTTCCCAAATAATTCGATGCCTTATTAAACCCTTATTAAAAAACAGCATCCAGACAATTTTTCAAGGGTGTACCTCATGAGTGGCTCAGTTACTCAATAATATAATTGTTTGGATGGTACTCTATTGTGAGCACCAACTTTTGGGAGTGAAAAAAAAAGAAGCAAAACCCTTTCTCCACCTTTCTTTGGGTAAAGCTGGTCCCTTTACTGTAGAAAGCCATAGTTGTGTTAAAACTTTAAAATGCAAGGTTTTCCAAATAATTAGATGCCTTATTAAACCCTTATTTAAAAACAGCATCCAGACAATTTTTCAAAGGGGTACCTCATGAGTGGCTCAGTTACTGAATAATATAATTGTTTGGATGGTACTCTATTGTGAGCACCAACTTTTTGGAGGGAAAAAAAAACGAAACCCTTTCTCCACCTTTCTTTGGGTAAAGCTGGTCCTTTCACTTTAGAAAGCCATAGTTGTGATAAAACTTTAAAATGCAAGGTTTCCCAAATAATTAGATGCCTTATTAAACCCTTATTCAAAAACAGCATCCAGACAATTTTTCAAGGGTGTACCTCATGAGTGGCTCAGTTACTCAATAATATAATTGTTTGGATGGTACTCTATTGTGAGCACCAACTTTTGGGAGTGAAAAAAAAACAAAACCCTCCCTTTCTCCACCTTTCTTTGGGTAAAGCTGGTCCCTTTACTTTAGAAAGCCATATTCGTGTTAAAACTTTAAAATGCAAGGCTTTCCAAATAATTAGATGCCTTATTAAACCCTTATTAAAAAACAGCATCCAGACAATTTTTTCAAAGGGGTACCTCATGAGTGGCTCAGTTACTGAATAATATAATTGTTTGGATGGTACTCTATTGTGAGCACCAACTTTTTGGAGTGAAAAAAAAACGAAACCCTTTCTCCACCTTTCTTTGGGTAAAGCTGGTCCTTTCACTTTAGAAAGCCATAGTTGTGATAAAACTTTAAAATGCAAGGTTTTCCCAAATAATTAGATGCCTTATTAAACCCTTATTTAAAAACAGCATCCAGACAATTTTTCAAGGGGGTACCTCATGAGTGGCTCAGTTACTCAATAATATAATTGTTTGGATGGTACTCTATTGTGAGCACCAACTTTTGGGAGTGAAAAAAAAAGCAAAACCCTTTCTCCACCTTTCTTTGGGTAAAGCTGGTCCCTTTACTTTAGAAAGCCATATTTGTGTTAAAACTTTAAAATGCAAGGCTTTCCAAATAATTAGATGCCTTATTAAACCCTTATTTAAAAACAGCATCCAGACAATTTTTCAAAGGGGTACCTCATGAGTGGCTCAGCTACTGAATAATATAATTGTTTGGATGGTACTCTATTGTGAGCACCAACTTTTTGGAGTGAAAAAAAAACGAAACCCTTTCTCCACCTTTCTTTGGGTAAAGCTGGTCCTTTCACTTTAGAAAGCCATAGTTGTGATAAAACTTTAAAATGCAAGCTTTCCCAAATAATTAGATGCCTTATTAAACCCTTATTAAAAAACAGCATCCAGACAATTTTTCAAGGGGGTACCTCATGAGTGGCTCAGTTACTCAATAATATAATTGTTTGGATGGTACTCTATTGTGAGCACCAACTTTTGGGAGTGAAAAAAAAAAGCGAAACCCTTTCTCCACCTTTCTTTGGGTAAAGCTGGCCCCTTTACTGTAGAAAGCCATAGTTGTGTTAAAACTTTAAAATGCAAGGCTTCCCAAATAATTCGATGCCTTATTAAACCCTTATTAAAAAACAGCATCCAGACAATTTTTCAAAGGGGTACCTCATGAGTGGCTCAGTTACTGAATAATATAATTGTTTGGATGGTACTCTATTGTGAGCACCAACTTTTTGGAGTGGAAAAAAAAACGAAACCCTTTCTCCACCTTTCTTTGGGTAAAGCTGGTCCTTTCACTTTAGAAAGCCATAGTTGTGATAAAACTTTAAAATGCAAGGTTTCCCAAATAATTAGATGCCTTATTAAACCCTTATTCAAAAACAGCATCCAGACAATTTTTCAAGGGTGTACCTCATGAGTGGCTCAGTTACTCAATAATATAATTGTTTGGATGGTACTCTATTGTGAGCACCAACTTTTGGGAGTGAAAAAAAAAGCAAAACCCTTTCTCCACCTTTCTTTGGGTAAAGCTGGCCCCTTTACTGTAGAAAGCCATAGTTGTGCTAAAACTTTAAAATGCAAGGCTTTCCAAATAATTAGATGCCTTATTAAACCCTTATTAAAAAAACAGCATCCAGACAATTTTTCAAAGGGGTACCTCATGAGTGGCTCAGTTACTCAATAATATAATTGTTTGGATGGTACTCTATTGTGAGCACCAACTTTTGGGAGTGAAAAAAAAGCAAAACCCTTTCTCCACCTTTCTTTGGGTAAAGCTGGTCCTTTCACTTTAGAAAGACATAGTTGTGATAAAACTTTAAAATGCAAGGTTTTCCCAAATAATTAGATGCCTTATTAAACCCTTATTAAAAAACCCTTATTAAGAGACAGCACTCCATAACACTTTTTCAAGGGGGTACCTCATTGAGTGGCTCAGTTACTGAAGTAATATAAATTGTTTGGATGGTACTCTATTGTGAGCACCAACTTTTGGGGTGAAAAAAAGCAAAACCTTTCTCCACCTTTCTTTGGGTAAAGCGTGGTCCCTTAACTTCTTTAGAAGCCATATTTGTGTTAAACTTTAAAATGCAAGGCTTTCAAATAATTAGAATGGCCTATTAACCCTTATTTAAAAACGCATCCAGAAATTTTTCAAAGGGGTACTTCATGAGTGGCTCAGTTACTCAATAATATAATTGTCTGGATGGTACTCTATTGTGAGCACCAACTTTTTGGAGTGAAAAAAAACAAAACCCTTTCTCCACCTTTCTTTGGGTAAAGCTGGCCCTTTCACTTTAGAAAGCCATATTTGTGTTAAAGCTTTAAAATGCAAGGTTTCCCAAATAATTAGATGCCTTATTAAACCCTTATTAAAAAACAGCACCCAGACAATTTTTCAAGGGGGTACCTCATGAGTGTCTCAGTTGCTCAATAATATAATTGTCTGGATGGTACTCTATTGTGAGCACCAACTTTTTGGAGTGAAAAAAAAAACAAAACCCTTTCTCCACCTTTCTTTGGGTAAAGCTGGTCCTTTTACTTTAGAAAGCCATATTTGTGTTAAAGCTTTAAAATGCAAGGTTTTCCAAATAATTAGATGCCTTATTAAACCCTTATTAAAAAACAACACCCAAACAATTTTTCAAGGGGGTACCTCATGAGTGGCTCAGTTACTCAATAATATAATTGTTTGGATGGTACTCTATTGTGAGCACCAACTTTTGGGAGTGAAAAAAACAAAAACCCTTTCTCCACCTTTCTTTGGGTAAAGCTGGTCCTTTCACTTTAGAAAGCCATATTTGTGTTTAAAGTTTAAAATG
This sequence comes from Cladocopium goreaui, assembly GCA_947184155.2. Lineage (NCBI taxonomy): Eukaryota > Dinophyceae > Suessiales > Symbiodiniaceae > Cladocopium > Cladocopium goreaui. The sequence goes on along the minus strand of CAMXCT020001668.1, from coordinate 1,000,484 downwards.
CAAGGTTTCCCAAATAATTAGATGCCTTATTAAACCCTTATTAAAAAACAGCACCCAGACAATTTTTCAAGGGGGTACCTCATGAGTGGCCCAGTTACTCAATAACATAATTGTCTGGATGGTACTCTATTGTGAGCAGCAACTTTTGGGAGTGAAAAAAAAGCAAAACCCTTTCTCCACCTTTCTTTGGGTAAAGCTGGCCCCTTTACTGTAGAAAGCCATAGTTGTGTTAAAACTTTAAAATGCAAGGTTTTTCCAAATAATTAGATGCCTTATTAAACCCTTATTTAAAAACAGCATCCAGACAATTTTTCAAAGGGGTACCTCATGAGTGGCTCGGTTACTGAATAATATAATTGTTTGGATGGTACTCTATTGTGAGCACCAACTTTTTGGAGTGAAAAAAGAAACAAAACCATTTCTCCACCTTTCTTTGGGTAAAGCTGGTCCTTTCACTTTAGAAAGCCATATTTGTGTTAAAGCTTTTAAAATGCGAGGTTTCCCAAGTAATTAGATGCCTTATTAAACCCTTATTAAAAAAACAGCATCCAAACAATTTTTAAAGGGGGTACCTAATGAGTGGCTCAGTTACTCAATAATATAATTGTTTGGATGGTACTCTATTGTGAGCACCAACTTTTGGGAGTGAAAAAAAAGCAAAACCCTTTCTCCACCTTTCTTTGGGTAAAGCTGGTCCCTTTACTTTAGAAAGCCATATTTGTGGTAAAACTTTAAAATGCAAGGCTTTCCAAATAATTAGATGCCTTATTAAACCCTTATTAAAAAACAGCATCCAGACAATTTTTCAAAGGGGTACCTCATGAGTGGCTCAGTTACTGAATAATATAATTGTTTGGATGGTACTCTATTGTGAGCACCAACTTTTTGGAGTGAAAAAAAAACGAAACCCTTTCTCCACCTTTCTTTGGGTAAAGCTGGTCCTTTCACTTTAGAAAGCCATAGTTGTGATAAAACTTTAAAATGCAAGGTTTTTCCAAATAATTAGATGCCTTATTAAACCCTTATTAAAAAACAGCACTCAGACAATTTTTCAAGGGGGTACCTCATGAGTGGCTCAGTTACTCAATAATATAATTGTTTGGATGGTACTCTATTGTGAGCACCAACTTTTGGGAGTGAAAAAAAAATGAAAGTAAATTAAAAGTAAATTGAAATCAATTGAAAGTAAATTGAAAGTAAATTGAAATCAATTGAAAGTAAATTGAACGTAAATTAAAAATAAATTGAAATCAATTGAAAGTAAATTGAAAGTAAATTAAAAGTAAATTGAAATCAATTGAAATCAATTGAAATCAATTGAAATCAATTGAAAGTAAATTAAAAGTAAATTGAAATCAATTGAAAGTAAATTGAAATCCTTTCTTAAGTTGATTGACCAAAAAAATGTTGAGGGGGGGGGCGAAAAAAAGTACGAGTTATAGAGTATCCTCAAATTGTTTAGGGGGGGGGCCCTCACACTAATCAGAGGCACACATTATTGAGACACTATATTACAAGACAATATTGAAGATCTATTATAGGCAGACGAGAAGATTAGTATCAAGACAATGTTTCACAAGTACAAGACAATAGTTTACATCGTATCCTTCGTAAAGTTTTTCACACACAGAACCTTTTACTACACTACACACAGACGCTTTTGCACACAGAAGTTTTTACACACATAAGCTTTTACACACAGAACCTTTTACACACAGAGGCTTTTACACACAGACACTTTTACACACAGACGTTTTTACACACAGAGACTTTTACACACAAACGCTTTCACACACAGAGGCTTTTACACACAAACACTTTTACACACAGACGCTTTTACACACAGAAGCTTTTGCACACAGACACTTTTACACACAGACGCTTTTACACACAGACACTTTTACACACAAACACTTTTACACACAGACGCTTTTACACACAGACGCTTTTACACACAGACGCTTTTACACACAGAGACTTTTACACACAGAGACTTTTACACAAAGACACTTTTACACACAGAGGCTTTTACACACAGACACTTTTACACACAGACGTTTTTACACATAGAAGCTTTTACACACAAACACTTTTACACACAGAAGCTTTTACACACAGACACTTTTACACACACAGACGCTTTTACACACAGACACTTTTATACACACAGACGCTTTTACACACAGACGCTTTTACACACAGACACTTTTACACACAGAGGCTTTTATATACACACAAACACTTTCACACACAGAGACTTTTACACACAGAAGCTTTTACACACAGAGACTTTTACACACATACGTTTTTACACAAAGACACTTTTACACACAAACACTTTCACACACAGAAGCTTTTACATACAGAAGCGAAAGGGTTGCGACTAGATGCGTGAAATCGCAATTTTACCGCAGTTTTCGGCGATCGAACCTCATTTCGTGCGAAACGGTTGCGCCCGGACGCGAGAAATCGCAATTTTACCGCAGTTTTTGGCGATCAAACCTCATTTCGTGCGAAAAGGTTGCGCGGGACGACTTGAAATCGCAATTTTACTTCAGTTTTTAGCGATCGAACCTCATTTCGTGCGAAAATGTGCGAAAGGGTTGCGCCCGGACGCGAGAAATCGCAATTTTACCTCAGTTTTTGGCGATCGAACCTCGTTTCGTGTGAAAAAAATGCGACAGGACGCGAGAAATCACAATTTTACCGCAGTTTTTGGCGATCGAACCTCGTTTCGTGCGAAAGGGTTGCGTTTCGTGCCGTCTTGTTGGCACTGCCCCGCGCCTTCAAGAGAGAAAAAGAAAAGAAGCAGAGAGCAGGAGGACAAGAGAGCTGGAGGGCAAGAGAGCACGAGGGCAAGAGAGAATGTGAAGATAAGAGGATGCGAAGATGTGAAGATGAGATGATGTGAAGATGAGAAGATGTGAAGACGTGAAGATGTGAGGATGTGAGGATGTTCAGATGAGAAGATGTGAAGATGTGAGGATGTGAAGATGAGAAGATGTGAAGATGTGAGGATGTGAGGATGTTAAGATAAGAAGTTGTGAAGATGTGAGGGTGTGAGGATGAGAAGATGTGTGAAGATGTGAAGATGTGAGGATGTGATGAGGAAGTGAAGATGTAAAGATGAGACGATGAGAAGATGAGCAGATGTGAAGATGAGAGGTTGTGAATGAAGATGTGAAGATGAGAACATGAGAAGATGTGAGGAGGTTAAGATGAGAAGATGTGAAGATGTGAGAATGCCAAGATGAGAAGACGCAAAGATGTGAGGATGTGAGGATGTTGAGATAAGAAGTTGTGTGCAGATGTAAAGATGTGAGGATGTGAAGATGAGAAGATGTGAGGAAGAGAAGATGTGTGAGGATGTGAAGATGTGAGGATGTGAAGATGAGAAGATGTGAAGATGATAAGATGTGAAGATGTGAGGGTGTGAAAATGAGAAGATGTGAAGATGCGAGGATGTGAGGATGTGAAGATGTGAAGACGAGAAGATGAACAGATGTGAGGATGTTAAGATAAGAAGATGTGAAGTTGTGAGGATGTGAAGATGAGAAGATGTGAAGATGTGAGGATGTGAGGATGTTAAGATGAGAAGATGTGAAGATGTGAGGATGTGAAGATGAGAAGATGTGAAGATGTGAAGACGAGAAGATGAACAGATGTGAGGATGTTAAGATAAGAAGATGTGAAGTTGTGAGGATGTGAAGATGTGAAGATGTGAAGATGCGAGGATGTGAGGATGTTAAGATAAGAAGATGTGAAGATGTGAGGATGTGAAGATGAGAAGATGTGAAGATGTGAAGACGAGAAGATGAACAGATGTGAGGATGTTAAGATAAGAAGATGTGAAGTTGTGAGGATGTGAAGATGTGAAGATGTGAAGATGCGAGGATGTGAGGATGTTAAGATAAGAAGTTGTGAAGATGTGAGGATGTGAAGATGAGAAGATGTGAAGATGTGAGGATGTGAAGATGAAAAGATGTGAGGATGTTAAGATAAGAAGATGTGAAGTTGTGAGGATGTGAAGATGAGAAGATGTGAAGATGTGAGGATGTGAGGATGTTAAGATGAGAAGATGTGAAGATGTGAGGATGTGAAGATGAGAAGATGTGAAGATGCGAGGATGTGAGGATGTTAAGATAAGAAGTTGTGAAGATGTGAGGATGTGAGGATGAGAAGATGTGTGAAGATGTGAGGATGTGAAGATGAGAAGATGTGAAGATGAAAAGATGTGAGGATGAGAAGATGTGAGGATATGAAAATGTTTGACAGACCCCCACTATTAGAAGAACCCTTCGCTCAAACGCTCTCGGGAAAAACACATCTGGACCATCCGTTCACCTACAAAACCCAGGTTTCTCATGCTTTCCAGGCCATAAATCCTCAAAATTGTGATTCTCCAATTTTTTCATGCCAAACCTCCAAGTGTTGATATACTGTTTGTACATGTTGGTACATCCCCGTGCTTCATGTTTCCTAAGCACTGCCCTTGCCTCTGGACTCTCTGGGCTGCCTGGACTCTTGCCGCCCTGCCTGCAGAAATTGTTGAGCCAGCGGGAGGCCCAAACACAAAATCCATTGACTAACCCAACAAAATCACAAAATCCACAGAAACCACCGAAAAAATCCAGGTTCCCAAGAGTTGTTTATTTGAGATGGTTCCCTGGTCTTGTTTTTCAGTGGGTGAAACCAAAGCAAAACCCAAACTGCCCCAACTCGTCCAACATATCATCACCAACGTTGCAGTGGCCTCAAGCAGGTGAATATCCAATTGAGTCAACTGAGTATATAACCAACCCAATCTCTGCAATGATCTGTAAAAACGTAGAATTTCCATACTTGAAGTCAACAGCTACTTCAAATTCCCGAACCGAAATTCCATCCATTTCCAAGCCAAACTGCATAATCAAGTTTGGTTGTGAATTTGATGATTTTTCCAAAGTTTCATCCACTCATTCCTCGTTTCGCTTTCGGCACTGAGGATGCACATCCTCCCGTTGACCAGTGTTCTTGTAGATATGTAGTGATCCCCACAAATATGGAAACAAATTATCACTGTTTAGTGGGATTTTACTTTTCTGTCCTGGGGGGTTGCTATATGTACCCAACAGAAATCCAGAATTATACCCAACGGAAATCAATTACTCTCTGGTCAACGAACATAGCTATGAAAAATGCACCATTTATAGCTATATTTCTGACTTTTTACCCATTCAAAATTGTGTTTTTTCCAGTTCGCCCTTATGTTAAATTGTCAAAGGATATTCCGCCCTCATGTGGACGTTTCACCACATAGAACTTGTTTTTTTCTCACCATCCGCCTCGGGTCCGGCGTTTGAAGGCCGCCTACGTGCAGTGACCACGGAGGTCGTTGAGAGAATGGTCCAATATAACTAGTGGGATATGATTTAATCTTAAAAATAGTCAATTATAATTCAGGGTATTTGGTGGTTATACCGGGGATGTAATCTGTGTATATATAATTAAGTATAATTATACTAGCTTGGGTTTCGAGACTTGGTTCCCAGCCATGGGGGGGAATCATGGGAAAACTTAAGTGCACAACAAGACTTGGGATTCATAGCTATGAAGAAACGGAACATGGTGGACTTAGAACATGATTTTCGAGATGTTTCAGACGATTTCTTCAATTGCTGGGGTGTATCTAGCCAAACCTTCAATTTCTACTAGCCCGCGGTGAACAAAAACATGACTCTGGGTGAAGTAGTTATGAAACGAGTGCTGTTCAAGGTTGAGCTCCGCCAAAAAGGATGGCCTATATAAGTCCTAAGTGCTTAATACCAGCAATGATCAACATCCGCAGAGAATGCTAGTTGCGTTCAAAACCCTCTGTCGTTTCATTCTACTGGTTGGTTAATAGGGATTCCTCCAATGGATTATGATAATCCGTATTGATTATTAGAATTCCCGAACTATATCAAAACATTATATGTATTAAATATCAGTGATATCTGCTTATATCATCTTATATCCCCATATTTTCAAGGTGCAACTTCTATAAGATATGATTATAATACTCAACCGACAAGGGGAACGCTGCACCTTGCATGAAGGAGTTCCGCTTTTCAGCACCCACCAGCAAATTCACCTCGCTCGGCGTGAACAAGTCTTTGAGGTGCTAATTTTTGGGGAAGTCAAAGTGGTTCATACCGACTACTATACGATATCTTTTAAAAATAATATGCATAGATATATGCATATATGTAAATGTGTGTGTATGTGCATATGTATATATATATGGTTATATATGTAACTAATATATATTATATATGTATGTATACATATATATATATAGAGAGAGAGATGGAATTGATGATGCAGGATGCCCTTTTTTATAAACACAACATGATCCTTGTCCATCCTTGTCCATTCTGTGGCTAGTGGCTGGTGGGAAAAAAACAACCCGAAACCCAGTCCCTGGAGATCATGCACCAAACCGTTACAGTGGTGAGACCTCTGACAGTTGCCTCCTTATATCAATGAGCAAATGATTGTTCCAAAATAAAATCTCAACATTTGCAAACCCAAAATCATCATCGTAACGAATGATTGAAGCATAAATCGGATAACTACCTATATAGAATTACCACACAGTACCCACATACAGCAAGTTCAGAACCCCAGCTACCAATAGTAAACCCTGCCGGTACCCCGCCCCGACCTGGGAACTGGCATGCTGCAGCTTATCCGAAGGCCGCGACGTGGATTTCCGCACAGTGGATGGGCGTCTCGGCGAAATGCGATGAGCCCCAAATGGGATCGGATTGGAATGGGTGCTCGTAGGAGTTGGGAACCCGTTGTGGCTGTTCAATATCCATGGCCCTGGCATCCAAACTTCAACCTGGAATCCAAGACTGGCAAGATTTTGCGTCACGTGCAGGGCATCCCAAATTTGACCCCACAACAGCCAACAGTTGATCGATTTCACCATCACTTACACAGATGTTACCATGATTTTCCTGGACGTTTGGATCGTAAATTCTCGGTTGAGTTGTAAAGACATATCTAAACCCACCTTTCATAATTATATATAACATATGCGTTATATAACTACAGAATGAATGATATAAGCCGCTCAATGTGGGCCGGGTTGCGCTCGCAACACCATACTAGGTGACACTGATGAAATCTGTGTAAATAAACAGGCAAAGCCACCGCCGATAAATGTTCGTTGTGCAATCATTATATCCCATATGCTGCGCGCATGGTGTCTCTCGCTAGATTCGGGTCATGTTTGGTGCATTTTCTGGGGATAGTTGGACTAGTAATTATTCATATCGGCATATTTAGCTTAGCTATAGTAAACATAAACCATATAAACATATCTGGTTGGTGGTTGACCTACCCCTCTGAAAAATATGAGTTCGTGAGTTGGGATCATTATTCCCAGTATGATGGGAAAGTCATAAAAACATATAAAAGCCATGTTCCAAACCACCAACCAGTTATACAGAGTAGGTATAGCATGGTATAGCCAGACACATGGCGTACGGTCAGACCGTGGCCCGCCCCACCTGAGACCCTCGGGACTTGAAGAACGGGAGCTTGGGCGCAGTAAACGGCCTGCGATCTCGAGACCTGGGTGACCTGCGACCACCTTGTGGGATACCTCGGGAACTGTCATGTGTTTATTCGCGGAAGGTATACGTAATGTCGTAATGGTAGTTTTATGATGTTTTATGTGGGTGAAACAATGCCATGTTTACCACCTATGACTGGGAATGGTAAACATACCAACTATAAACATGGAGATGACTGGGGGATGGTTTATGACATTGTTATACCCAAATTAAAGCAAATATCAAACACCAATGTTTTGATGGTTTATACCGGCCCATAAAAACCCAACAAACCAGCGCCACGCCTGTATCGGCTTTGCCCTTGGGTTTGAGCGCTAGGCTCCCCTTCAAACCACCTTGAAGCAATGGGTTCAGCTGGGACCCAGCCCGAAATCTTCAATCATGGTCCAATGGTGGGGTGAAAATGGTGGACCCCAAATTTATCCCTGAAGCAAATTGATTAAACATATGACATCACATATGACATGACTTAGCAGCTTAGCATGTACAGGTTCGAAACGGGTTTGGTTTTGCATCAAATCCAGCCGTCACAGCAAGAAATCAGGTGACCTCATCTGGGGAAGAAACTGGGACCATTTTCACTGATGGCTGCCTTCAACCCTCAGAGCCTCAGAGTGATCTTGGCTACCGAAACAGGACCATCTTCCCGTTTCAAAATTTAAAAAATATCTTGAACCTTTTATCATCATCAAAATGGACATATAGGGTTGCATAGATATACTAGGATACGTCGCCTCATACCATCATGTCCCAATTGCCTCCCATTACAAACCATACACTCACCAATAACCACCCAGTTTTTGGTGAATTTCATCAAGCAATAGCCACAATTATTCATTAAACATATATATATATAATTATAAATACATATATATTTTAATATTTATATACATAATTATATTATATATATACACCCCTCCCTCTCTCCCAGTTCTGTCCCACTTATATCCCATTTATGACCCAGTTCTGGGTGTTCCCATACGAATGGGGACTCACCAAGTCCATGACGACTTGTGTGGGGGTAGCCCCATGCCTTAGGAAACCATTCCCACAGTCATGGGTGGGTGGTAAACATGGCATTGGTTTACCCATTATAACATCTATAAAAATCTACAAACATCTATAAACAACTATCAGCGTCTATAAGCAACTATAAAAAAAAACTATAAACATCTAAAAAACTAAAAACATCTATAAACAACTGTAAACATTCATAAACACCTATGAACATCTATAAACACCTATAAACATCGATAAACATCGATAAACATCTACAAACATCGATAAACATCTATAGACATCTAAAAGCATCTTTAAACACCTATAAAGATCTATAAACCACTCAAAACATCTAAAACCACCTATGAACAACTATAAACAACTATAAACACCTATAAACGACTATAAACATCAGTAAACTAAACAACTATAAACATCTATAAACAACTACAAAAATTTAAAAACCTCCGAAAAACTTCTACAAACAACTTTAAACATCTACAAACAGTTATCAACAACTAAGAACATGTATAAACAATGGTTAACATCTAAAAACATCTATAAACAACTATGAACATTTATAAACAACGAAAAACATGTATAAACAACTAAAAAATGTATAAACAATGATTAACATCTATAAACAACTAGGAACATCTATAAGCAACGGAAAACATCTACAAACAACTTTAAGCATGTATAAAACAAATATAAACATCAAAAAACAACTATAAACAACTAAAAACAACAATAAACAACTATAAAACAACTATAAGCATGTATAAACAACTATAAATATCTGAAAACATCTAAGCACAACTAGAACAACTACAAATATTTATAAAGGACTATAAACAGCTATGAACATGTATAAACAGTTATAAACATCTAAAAACATCTAAAAGCACCTATGAACAACTATAAACATTTAGCAGCAATTATAAACATCTAAAAACATCTATAAACAACTTTTCAAAAAACTACAAACTACTATAAACATTTATCAACAACTATAAACAATTACAAACATCTATACACAACTGTAAACAACTAAAACCATGTATAAAACAACTAAAAACAACTATAAACATTTATATATACGCAAAAAGAATCAACTCTAAACAACTATAAGCATTTTAAAACAACTATAAAAAATACTTTACTTCGAGTGATCCCCACCCTGGCATTTCAAGTCATATATTCTGACATTTTTTTTGACATTTACCTAACATTCTATCTGACATCTATTCTGATATTCTATCTGGCATATCTTCCAGCATTTTATCTGGTATATATTTTGGCTTTCTATCTGGCATATATTCTGGCATTCTATGTGGCATTCTTTCTCACATATATTTTGACATTCTATGTGGCATTCTATGTGGCATTCTATGTGGCATATATTCTGGCAATCTATCTGGCATATATTCTGGCAGTCTTTCTGGCATATATTCTGGCATTCCATCTGGCCGCTGAGGTCCAGGGGTGCCCACTGAGCTCGGAAGGTCCCAGGTTGAGGTCCAGCGGTGCCCACTGGGCTCGGAAGGTCCGTGGTTGAGGTCCAGCGGTGCCCACTGCGCTCAGAACCTTGCGGTTGAGGTCCAGCCGTGCCCACTCAGATCGGAAGCCGGCAGTTGAGGTCCAGCAGTGCCCACTGCGTGCGGAAGTTGGCGAAGAGATTCGCGAAGAGTTGGCAAGGCGGAAGTTGAGGCAGAGGTGGTGGAGGAGGAGGACGAGGAGGAGGTGGAGGAGAAGGAGGAGGAGGAGGAGGAGCCGGAACAGCTGTGATAAAATCTAACAACCCTCACCTGGCAGGTGGGGAAATAAACATTAAAAAAAACAACTAAAAACAACTATAAACATCTAAAAACAACTATAAGCAACTGAAAAACATTTATAAGCAGTTACAAACGTCTATAAATCCATATTATTTCCATCTGCCCCGTTGGCCCCTCCCAAAGGCGCACCAAAGGTCGTGGTAATCGGACGGTTCGGCACATCGCCCAAGGACCAGGTCTCGGCCACCAAGGACGTCGGCTGGGACGCTGTGCCTGGCCGACGTTCACCGACGGTGACATCACCAGAAGTTTTTGTTAATATCAATGGTTATAAACACCATATTAATATGGGAATATCTATGGTTAATGGTGATTAATAGTGATTAATATGGGAATATCTATGGCTTATGGTTATAAGTTATAAACACCATATTTCTACCTGGGTAGGTATATAGGTGTAAACAACCCCACCAGGGTAGTCTTACGGATTATATGTTAATCTCCATTAATGGTTAATATCAATGGTTATTTTCGGTTAAGATTTTCCCTTCAACCAATCCATTGATGATAACGGTGGTTTTGACATGAATACCATTATATAATGGTTAACAACGAGTTACAAATGGTAAATAAGCACCGGTGTTCTGAAATAACCATCGTTTTCAATGGTTAACAACGGTATTCACCATGCCATGAAACACAACATTGGATAACCACCAATTACAAAACCAATTAAATCAAATAACAGAATAAACAATAATCATTAATTAACCGTTATTAACCAATAGTTAATCATTGATTAACAAATTTAGTCATTAATTAGGCACTATCAAACATTATTCACTATAGATTCGCCATCACTAGGCATTCTTAACCGTTCCTTCTTCTTCGTGGTGCAGTTGAGGCTACCCATCGACATATCATATGAATATGCATTATATCGTTAATACAGTACGTACATGTCAAGCAAGGGGGAAAGCCAATTATCTACATTTATGCAAATAAATACATTTCTATGCATACATATTATATATATATATATTAGAAACCCCGCCTGGGGAACAACTGGAATCTTCCTAGATTCAAACACCACGCCCGCTTGCATTAGTTTCTCGCCTGAGTTGAGCAAGTTGGCTTCGATACATGCCACAAGGTGAAATGGGACCTGGAAGAGAGGCGCTGCTTTCACACTCCTCTTTCTCTCCTAGAAAAAGGTTTTGCTCAGAACTTCGTCTGAGTTATATTCTGAAAGTAAAAATTGCAGCATTGGAGCTCTCTCACTGACTCAGGTATCCCATAAAGAAGCTCAAAAGCACATGCCAAGGATATAATCAATCTCGAAAGCGACGCGTGCCAGGAAAGACAACCCCTTCGGGCTCTGACACCAGACCAGCGGCAATCAAATAGTTGCGAAGGTCCACACACTTGGCACCCTTGCTCTCACCCTGCTCGAAGACCCAGTCGCAATAGTCACGGTACTTCGGCAAAGTGCCAATCTGATAATAGGTCACATCGTCAGCCTTCACCTTGGGAAGGGTGCACACAGTCTTCCCCCACTTTTCCAGACTGTTCACCATCGGAGGCAAGGAGATCTGAGGAGCCATAGGCTTCTGGGATGACTTGTCCCCTTTCTTGGCACAACCACCCACCTCGCTGATCAAATCAAAGGCAGAATCTTCCTCCTCCGACAAATTCTCACTGGGCTCCACGGCGGCATGCACACGCTTGCTGCCATCTGTCATAGAACCACCGGAGATGGCCGGAGGCTGAACAAACGAGGATAGGCTCTGACCGTGAGCTTCCATGCGGGCAAGGATCTTTTTGACCACTTCAATTTCATCCTGGGACACGGGCAAAGAGTATGTGGACATGGCTGGACCTAATTGATTCCACGAGAGATCACTTGGCAGGGACGGAAAACTAGAGCTCTTATCACCTTGACTTCACACTGGCATGCGAAAAACTGTACAATCACTTGACTCAAGCAGACATGTTGGTACTTATGACTATTCGGATGCAGAGGCACGATGCAAAAAGGCAAGCACGACTGATCTCTTTCCTACTGATCCCATTTGAGATAATAGGCAACCCATTGAGAAGAACAGTTTCCTACTCGCTCAGTATCGGCCAAATTAGAAAACATGGCTCAGCCTCTTCACTCTTCTCAGACGTGCAAACGGACTGACGTTGCTGTTCATCATGCTGTTGTTTACGGCTCTTTCCCAACTGCTGCCTACGGTGACGCTCCTCTTTCTTTCGATCTAAGACCAACTGTTCATCAGCTAGTTGATACTTACCATTTCTCAGCACTGAGCGCAGCAAGTCATGCGGCTCTCCTTTGTCCTTGGTCAGGCCGTCAGCGACCATGCGATCTGTCGGTACCCATCTGGGTTGCAAACGAGTTCGCTGTATGCATTGTCGAATCACAGCTATATCGATGGCTACCCTCTTGTCGTCTAAAGTGCCTCCAGATCCTAAGGTAACCAAATGGTCGTAGAGAGATCGGCAATCGCTCATTCCTATTGGCTGTCTACGGCTAAGGACCTCGTCTACTTCAGATAATAAGAAGGGACCATCCAAGGCTTCAGCTAAAATCAACATGCACCATTCTGCTATGCCTGACGCGCTGGCAAAACATTGGGCTTCCCCCCCGAGTGTGGAGGACACCACTCTGGGAAGACGGTAGGATTTCCAACCAACAAAGCTCAGAGGACAGTCATGACCTTGGCTGAATTTTTGGCTGGTAAGACCTACAATCCAGCCTCCCTGAGTTCGGTGATCCACGGCGTTGGCAAAGGCTGCATCCGACCAGAAACACACGGTGAGTTCACTAGGAGGTATGTAAGGTACCTTGATAGTCATATCACTATGTTGTCTAGCCCTTCGTACTGCTTGATTTGCTTGGAGGAGATTCTCAACTGTGGGATTGGGAAAACACTGTTGAGACATGGAGGTTTGAACACAAAGGTCGGGTCGTGATTGGCCTGACAGCCACCCCAAGGCCCCATTCACTGCCCGGAGGGCGGAAATCTCACGATCGTTGGCTGGCTTCCAGTGTTCTCGAGCGCGTTCCTTAGAGAGTTTGATGGGTTGAATATTGAGAGCATAGTCTTTCTGTTGATATTCAATCTCCATGGTGGTGGGGTCCTGAGTGTATTCTACCCCCAGAAACTCTCCATGGCCTGATCTCCATTTTCGGAAGGGAAACCTGGCCTTCAGCTCAGCAATCGCACGATCGTAAGTGCTGCCACTGCCACCCGTCAGAGTGTCATCCACGTGTGCTCCCAAAACCCCTTCCAGAGTGCCTTCCGCATTGTAACAGTAGTAAACGCAGCTGTCAAAACGAGATTGGGAAAAACCACATTTCTGTGCCACTTGATTGAACTCAACGAACCAGTTGTGAGGGGCATCGTTGGCACCGTACACATTTCCTCGAATTCTCACCAGACTTCCCGGAGCCACACCTGGTACTCCCCCTGGGGGTAGCTCAGCAAAAACAGGATTCTGCTCCAGCTGTTCGCTAACATCAGCTTCCAGAAAAGCCCCTTTTATATCCCCAAGATTCATAGTCCACTTGTGGCTGACAATCAACTGTAGGAGGACGTTGCGTCCCAGCTGAGACAGGGTCGGCGAGTGACACTTGCCAGACAGCACCTTCTTCACTAGGTCTGGGTCATGGTGCCCACGCAGACACCATCGTGACTTCATGCGAGTCTGGCCATCTTCCACCTTCTTGGTGATGACAAACCTGCTGGACATGATCCGGTTGGGTTGCCTTGTTCTGATTTCATCAGCTTGTTTGGGATTTATCACCTCAATTACCCCTTTTTCATGCAACAAGGTGGACCACTCAACAACCTTAGATTCATCGATTAGTTCTTGAACATCACTGGGATTGTTTGAGTGATGAAGCTCAGTCTGCAGCTTCTTTTTGAGGAACCCTGCTAGAAAAACCTCAACACACTCTACAGTCTTTGCCAGAGCCAACATGCAGTCACCGGAGAACTTGCCGTGCTTGGGTGCTGGCTCGGAGCTTGGCTCTCGACTGGCAGCTCGTTTCTCTCGGGACAGTTCCAAGGAGGCTTCTTGAAAGTCAGATTGCACCATTTCAGGGGGTCTATAGAGAACCTCAGGTTTCTTAGTGCTATGCCTAAATCTTATGGGACCATAATGAGGCTTCACCTGAGATGAGCTACTGCTACTGCTGTGGAACGGTTCAGCTCGGGTGGACATCTGGGGGACTACATCAGGAATAGGAACACTTGAACTCTCGGGAGAGTTGGACTCCATGATCTCTGGTGCACCAGGAGCGCCAGCAGAGAGCGCTGCAGGTTCCAGGGCTTCTGCCTGGGACGGCACGGTCGCAGCGGAAATGTCTACCGCATTGGAGGACGCTTCAGGACCCTGTTGGAGCTGTTCTGGCATCTCTGGAAGTTCTTGCTTGGACAAATCCACATACTGACTGGTCCTAAGATTACCATCTTCTCCTACCATGGCAGCTATTCCTAACAACTCCCTACCATCGGCTTGTGCCACTGCTCTCTCATCCAAAGTTGCATGACGTAAGTGTTCAGGAGAAACTTTGAACATGTTTCTGCGATGGTAGATTAGTAAGTTGCGACCTACTTTGCCCATGACAATTGCCGTACCATACCACCTGCCACCTACAATACGGACTCCTCTCTGGTACTTCTGAGTGCGCCAGTAGCAGACAAAATCTCCAGGCAAAAATTCTCGCTCGGCTCGCGGTCGAGCATTGAGTGCTGTACGCAGGGTCTGCTCGTCCTGGGCTTGTACCAGGGACACTCGTGCAGCTGTTCTTACAGCTTGAGACTTTGCAAAACTGGAATCCTGGAGGGCCACTGTACCAGAAACTGCATCCGGGTTTTCTTGGAGAACATCAAAAGGAACACGTGGGTTACGACCAAAAACATGTTGATAGGGGGAGAGACCCTGCTGGTTCAACATTTCATTCTTGGCATTCATAGTTTGCACTACACATTGTTCCCAGGATTCTTTGTCACCCGGTTGGCATTGATCCAGCACCTTTTCAAACACCACCTCAAACAGATGTCCGTGTTTCTCAACTTTCCCCAATTGGTTATGTGCTTCGGCTGCTATAGTAAGAACTCGGATACCGGCATTCTCCAAGCTTGACACCAAAAGTTCTGATTGATTGGTTCGTGCTGGGTCCATCAAAAGTTCAACTGGTGGTCCAGCCCACTTCATCCAGTGATTCATGAAGAGCTGACGCAAGACCTCTCCGGTTTCTTGTTGGTGAAAAGGAACCATGATCTGCATGCTTGTTGCCCAGTCAACTATATTGAGACACTTGACCTTTTGGTTGACAGCCCAACCCGGAAGAATCTTCACATCAATGCCTACTCTGTGATTGAAATCGACCACAGAGTGTGCCGACGCAGGGAGGCAAGGTGTTGGCCTCTGTCGCTGGGTACAGATCTCGCACGTGAACAGGCGAGCTGCTTCCAAAGCCTGAGAAGTGGCTCCAGCATTTCGGAGAACCCT
Source organism: Cladocopium goreaui (assembly GCA_947184155.2). Lineage (NCBI taxonomy): Eukaryota > Dinophyceae > Suessiales > Symbiodiniaceae > Cladocopium > Cladocopium goreaui. The sequence goes on along the minus strand of CAMXCT020001668.1, from coordinate 984,577 downwards.
GATCAAGTCAGCACTTTGGGGATGACCCAGATTGTTGTGTAACTTTTTGATGATTTGTTTGAGGTTCTCAGGAGACCCTTCTTCCTGGGCGCAACATTCATGCACTACTTGAATCAACTCACTGGGTGTCGCAGGATCCTGCACGGATGCAAAGGCACACAGGGAAGGTGATGGACAAACACTACTTAGCCAAGTGTGAACAAACTCTGAAGTGTAAACAGCAGCTTTGGCGCTAATGTTCTGACCATCCTTACACCTACCAGCAATGACCCTATGCTGTGCGTGTCCTGGGCAACACTTGGCGAGCTCTACCATATCATCATGGGACACAGCCAAACCCGTGGGTTTCAACACTGGGATCCCTGTGTCGGGGCACTTCAAGCCATAGGCACACATGGACGCCTTGCACAGGTGCATTTGCTTCAGGAGCTTCTTCATCGGTGCAAACTCCCAAAGTCCGGAACTCCACGGGTGTTCGATGAGAACCCTTCCTCCACGTTTGATTTGTCTTTTGGCTTCATCCACGCAAAACTGAGCTTGTTTTTCCGCAACTCTTTTGTTGTGAATCTGTTCCCACAAAGGCAACTTTGTCTGGTTGAGTCTATACCAGCCCCCCCAATGTTTGCATTCTGGACATAACACCAGGAGCTCAGGACGCTTCTTTTCCAAGACGCCAGAGACCTGCTGTTGGACCTTCTTGTCAAGGAGGTCCCATCCCTGCTTGATGTCGAAGGAGAGACCTTCGGCTCCACGTTCCTGAGCGGCCAGAGCAAAACGGGGCGGAGAGAAGAGCTCTGCGACAACACACTTTGATTGCCCCTTTGTCCATGCTGCATGTCGTGACATCACACAGCGTTGTTCTCGGCGTGTAAGAGTTCTAGAATCACCTGACAATACCTCAAACCCAGAACAACATGAGCAATCATCACCATGGGGAACTAGATGTGTGTTCATGTCTACATACTCAGTCACATTCGTGGATTTCGGAACAATGGCATTCTCAGTAAGCTTGTCATCGGAAATCACCATAGTTTCATGAGCAGGAAGGGAAGGAAAATCCATGACATCGATCATATACTGGCCCGCACTGTTGATCTTGAGAGGCTGTGACGGTCCACCCTCTAGAGAAAGAGAGCTGTCGCTGAAGTTCAGAGAGGCTCCCAAACTTTTCATGGTTCCCCTGCTGAGCAACAGAGGAGCAGGGCCTCGAATGATCGCTGCTTCAACCCGACCCGCCTTGCCATTGATCCCGATGGGGAGCTCTACCACAAATTCAGTAAGCTCCTCCTTGTTGTTGCCAAAAGCAAAAAGGTTCTCCTGGCGACGCATCACAGGCTGCGTCAGACCCTGGGCTTGGTACATACGCATCATCTGGTTGAGGGTCTCTTGACCTATCAACGTCTTGCCACAGCCAGAGTCTATGATTCCGAATCCAGGTGAAGAGACTAGGAGGACTTCTTCGGGTTCTGCGTGTTCTGACTCTCCTTCTCTCTCGACTACCATTGCTACCGTAGACACTGAAGAAGGCTTGTCTGAGGACCCTGAACCCTTCCCGCCGCCTTTGGGGAGGGGGCACTCACGGGCCCAATGCCCCAACTTGTTGCAGCGACGGCACCTAGTCCTTTTCTTTACTTCACTGACATCCTCTTTGAACTGCTGCTGCACTTTGACTGCCTGGCGGAAATTGCGACTGCGCTGCAGCTTTGCGATCTCAGTGCGTCGCTCTTTCCAAGTAGCAGCAAGGATCTCGGCCGTCTCTGTCTCGTCAAAGTCACCAGGCTCGACATCCGTGTGTTGGATGCCGTGATCAGACAGAAAGGCCTCGACCTCTTCAAAGACAACAGCATCCCCCGCATCCATCTCAGGAGGGGGCTCATCATTCACCTCATCTTGGTGGGCGACGACCATCACTGGAGAGACCTTCTTGGTCTTGGAGTTGACGACATAGTCTGGAAAACACGACCTCAGGCTCGCTACTACGGTCTCGAACTTCAGGATGCCCCCTGACTTCGCGGTCACAATGGCCCTTTGATCGGCCGAGAGGCCGCTGCAGTTGAGAACCACCCAGCCTCTGGCTTCAGAGGGGAAGTCCACTGAGACCTTTCGTCGGCATTTGGAGAAACTCTCCTGGACCCGGCTGGCCCACTCAGCCATGCTCTCGCCATCTCGTGCGGCCAGCGAGAACACTTCTTTCAGGCATTCTGCTAAGAGGTCATGCTGCAACTTGTCAGGGAAACGCTCTTCCAAGATCTTCCAGATCTCTTTGTCCCCATCCTCCTTCGTCAGTTGTTCTATGGTGAGATGCTCTACGGCTTCCAGTGCTAGCCCATCCAGTAGGGTGAATACCCACGGCCCTCGTTGCTTGAGTTCCATGTCCTTCTGTGATGCCATCTTGGCTTCACACCACAAACGCCACTTCCGGAGCTCCTTGCCATCCAACGATGCCCCAGAGAAGCGTTTGTATTGGCCCGACTGGCCATCCGCTGATTTCACATCCATGGCGCTGCTTTCCTACCCTGACCTACCTAGGTCTAAGGGTGTCACTATTCAGACTCCGCTGCCAGTTAGAAACCCCGCCTGGGGAACAACTGGAATCTTCCTAGATTCAAACACCACGCCCGCTTGCATTAGTTTCTCGCCTGAGTTGAGCAAGTTGGCTTCGATACATGCCACAAGGTGAAATGGGACCTGGAAGAGAGGCGCTGCTTTCACATATATATATATATATTTATATGTTAGCTCCAAAGGTTCAACAGAAGCTGAGGGCGTACGTGTGGCCGCCGCGCTCAGCCACAAACCCTTCAGCAAATCCGTGGGATATGTATATATATATATATATTCAATTGACTTTCTCAGAATTTTCCGTAGTTTTCACATATTGGCTCATGATTTTCCACGTTTTTTCCATAATTCCATTTTTTCTAGGATTTTCCCATGTCGTTCCATGATTTTCCACTAATTGTCCATGATTGCTCCGTGGTTTCTATGATTTCCAATGTTTGCCGTGATTGTGCAACAATTGTCTAGGAATTTCTATGTTTTTCCATTATTGTCCCTTATTTTTGGAGCAATTTGAAGTAGTTGAACCAGAAATAGACCCGCCCCAAGCACGGCCTGCGTGGTTCTCTTCCTCCACTCTGGCTGCGATGGGTAGCGTGGGCAGCACCGCAGGGGTGAGCGTCTGCGGTTGAGAGATGGAAAGATTGAGGGGTCCAGTGGAAAATTGAGGAAGTATGAGGAAGTCATGGGAAAATTATCCGAAACTTTGGGACTGTCAAGGAAAATTATGGAAAATATGGCAAATTTCTGGGAAAATCAGGGGGTTTAACCGGTTAATCCACAATTTTCCGGGATGTTGAGATTCATCCCATCGTCTGCATCGTTGCATCCCCATCATCCCCTATCCCCAAGTGGAAAGTCAGTTCTGGCATCATCATTCCTAAGTAGGGTTGAAGATGTAAGAGAGAACCATCGAAACAACCACTAAAACATGGTATAACAGATTTATAACTAGAATTCCAAGTTGACTTGACTTGGAATTCTAACCATCAAAAGAAAGGAAAGCACCATCGAAAGAACGGGTAGTTTTATCAAAAACTAACTAACACACACACATATATATATATGTGCATATCTAAATCATATATTTTAGACTGACACAACAGCCTGTCATGCTGGATCCTCAAAAAAAAAGGCCAACAATTGCAAAATTAGAACTTATGTTGAACCACCAGCTAGCTAGCAAAGGAATGTGTCCTTTCCATCACTTTATGGGAGATCTACACAGGCTGTTTCGGCTACAGCTTGTCTGAAGCACTCAGTTCACCACACTCTTGGTGGACCCAAGTTTTGGTAGACACACCCAAACAATATTGAATTTCTTTTGCTGTAACTAACAGACGGATCCATGCGAACTGGTACTGCAAAGCAGTTTGGTTCAAAGAAATTTCTCTGCTATTTAGGAATATAAATTCCTATTGATGGATTGATGACCATCCCCCAATATGATCAATCTAGGTGCAATTTATAATTTCTAGATGATTTTCACGTTAGGACCGTTAAGACCTCCATTGAGTTTGGGGATTTCCCAGCTAGCAACCTTTGATTACCTGAGGGACATCCATCTTTTGACCATGGCACAATGGCACATATTGGATCCTGAGTTCGCCCCTAGGATGCCACTACCTGGGATCCGCATCTATGGAGGCCCTCCAGAACTTCAAGAAATATGTCTGTCATCCACTGATTTCAGATCATCATCCCATCTTAATTTTATGCTTGGGATTGCTTGGGGATATCTGAAGGAATATCCAAACCTAGGCACCAACCATATATCCCCAAATTCCCGTTTCTTGGAACAATTTCTCGCGTTTCCTTGCTTGACTAACACATTTCTATCCATTTCGGGCATTATTGGTATATGTTGTAACTCCCCCAATTGGGCATGGTTTGTATACAATGGCAGCCCCCCCAAGAAGGAAACAAAAAAGGTGTTCTAATCTTCTGGTGGCTGCTGTTCACCCCAAAAAATGGATGGATTTACCAGGCACGACCAACGTTGCGGGTCCATTTGAACTAGATTGGAAAATAATCTGATTCCCAAAAAAGGGCTGGTTTACATGAAAGGACTCACAAACTCATGCTTCGCCATCTGACCAATCTGACCAATCTGACCGGTCCATTTGCAAAGAAACGCTTTGAACATCTTTGAACCATATAATCTAAAAATTGATGTTTCAAAATTTCAATCTGCCATTTTCCGGGCATCTTTTCTTGACGAAGTACAACATGTCACCACTTCTGTGGCTCCATCGGCCGGCCATTGCCTTGGTGGGTTCACCACTGCTGACACCACCCGCCAGAGTCACCTGACAAGAAAGTAAGCAGCTGATGGTGCCCAATTTGTTAACTAAGTCACGATTTAATGGGATGAAAACATCTTAAACCAAGGAAAAATGGTAACTTCATGAGATTTATAGCTGATTTGTATTGATTGACGAGATCTAAGTTGGTTCACTATCACAACTAGGCTTTATGGTAGATGTAGCATGATGGTTCGCAAAAACCGGGGCTGTGCTTGGCGCAACTTTTCAGCATCACCTCGTGGGAGTCGCCGGCGCTTTCTACGGCAAGGGGCCACATCTGCAAGTGAGGCCCCTGGATTTGCACGGCAAAATTTGGCCAACAACTGCCCATCTGGCAGAACAAGCTGGAGATTTTGGAGGCTAACTGTCAATTCACGAGCAATCCGTTTGTGTGTCTCCCAGGCCAAATCAAAGCTCCGTGCAGTCAGACAAAAGCGCTCTTCTCCAGCCAAAGTCGAGCCTTTGAGGGTGACTTCATCATTCTCGCCCACAATCTCTAGTTGTAGAGCTAAGACCTTGCCGCATGCCAAGTCCTTGATGTAGCAAATTCCTATCTCTGGAGAAGGAATGTCGCGTTGTCCATGTCCGTTGTCTCCAACGGCAACCGCACTGCCATTGCTCCGGAGAAGCACCGTATAATCACGGCGTGAATAAATGTAACCGCCTGCAGAAACCTGGGTATAAGTAATTCCCTCATCCAAGGGTGGGATGGCGGCGATGGCGCATTGTCTATCTCCGACGGCAACGGCATTGCCGTCATTCTTTAGAAGCGCAGTATGGTTGGCACCTCCAGAAACCTGGGTGTATGCCATTCCCTCACCCAAAGGTGGGATGTTGCATTGTCTATGTATATTCATTCCGATGCCGAAAGCACTGCCATCACTCCGCAGAAGCACAGTATGATGATGCCCTGCAGAAACCTGGGTATATGCAATTCCCTCATCCAAAGGTGGAATGTCGCATCGTCCATCTGTGCTCTTTCCGACGGCAACGGCATTGCCGTCATTCTTTAGAAGCACAGTATGGTTGGCACCTCCAGAAACCTGGTTGTATGCCGTTCCCTCATCCAAAGGTGGGATGTTGCATTGTCTATGTATATTCATTCCGATGCCGAAAGCACTGCCATCACTCCGCAGAAGCACAGTATGATGCCCTGCAGAAACCTGGGTATATGCAATTCCGTCATCCAAAGGTGGAATGTCGCATCGTCCGTCTGTGTTCTTTCCGATGGCAACAGCACTGCCATCCAACAGCCATCATTCTGTAGAAGAACGGTATGATGTATACCTGCCGAAAACTGGATGTACTTCAGTCCCTGAGCCAAAGAGGGGATGTCGCATTGTCCAAATTCATTCTTTCCGATGGCAACAGCACTGCCATCACTCCGGAGGAGCACTGTGTGATGACTGCCTGCAGAAACCATTCCTCAAATCAAAGCCAAGTCGGTCGCAGACTTGATCGGATTTTATGTGCTGTTGTTTTGATGGCAACGTAACAGGTGGGCATGCGTCCAATTTGGCACCATTCAGAATTATGGGATGATTTTACACATACAAAAAAATGACAATAGAATATTGAAAGTAGGATATAGAAAATAAACAGAAATAGTGCTGGGATGCTTTACATGACAAGAGATAGAAAATCACCAAAATATCTAGTGTTGAGCCGTCCCAGTGCGAGCATGTGGCTACACCATGCCATCAACAAATCAACCACAAGTCCCTCTTTCCCCTCCAAGGAATCTCTGTCATGGAATCTCATGGCTTGTGATGATCTAACCGTCTAACCCCATAACCATCAACCAACCACCATTCATTCACTATGTCCACTTCTATTTGTTGATGTCCAAGACATCTGAAAACCATTCCAAAAATATGTAGATGAGATGACATCCAATAACTATAAACAATAGCTATATCTATAACTATAACCATCAACTGTAGTAGTTTAAAGTTATTGGATGAGATGGTTTAGTTGTTAAAAAACATCTAAATGACATCCCAATAACTATAACCATCAACTAACTTTAGGTTGCCAGGTTTATGGTTGGTTGATGGCAACAAAACTACAATCATCCTCGGTTTCAGGCCTGGAGGCTCACCGTTTCTCGCAAAAAACAAGTTTGGCACATCATTCAACACATATTTTGCCAACATGGTTTCTGAATGTTCCAACCAAATATAAACCATCTACCCTGGGGTAAACTACCATACACCGGTCCGAAAATATGGTCCGTTGATGGTCGAAACCTGTGAGGCGATCTGAAAATTTAAGTGGCACAATAACATAAAGACATAGCATAAACCTATCACTGGTTGGTGCTATACCTACCCCTCTGAAAAATGATGGAGTTCGTCAGTTAGGATGATTAACCATATATTATGGAAAAATAATCCAAATGTTCCAAACCACCAACCAGATAAACCTATCAGTATCACATCATGCTTCTTCCACATATCTCATTTTCCCTCCCATTGACCAAGCATGATGTGCGGCAGTTTTCGCACCTTTCCAGCTAGCCAGGTTAGATTGCCAAAGTGCATATCCCCATGTATGTTGGGTAAAGCCCCCACTGTGTTTGAATTGTTCATCACAAAAATGCTCATGTTTGTTGCTTCTAATGAACGTCTGACTTTAACTCCGCATTTCCTCGCCCCAACCAACCATTGTGCTGCTCAACCTTCCCATTCTCATCGCCAAAACTCCCACAAAATGCATGTGATGCGAATGTCAAAAAAGACCTAAAATGACCAAACTCTGTTGCTCGAACTCGCATTCTTTCCTACAATTTGCTACTCAAAATGGAAACTGGTCGGTAGTTGACCTACCCATCTGAAAAATATGAGTCAGTTGGGGTTACTATTCCCAATATGATGGGAATGAACTATGGAAAATCACCATTTTCAATGGGAAAATCCCTTATTTCTATGGTTTAACCAGAAAACCAAAACTGTGTCCCCATTGAAAAAGCCCAGCCCACCTCGACGGTGCGCATCGCTGCAGCGTCTCCGCTAATGCGCCTGAGAAACTTCCCATGGATGTTCCATAACAGTTCCTTCAAAAACTGGGTTACTATTGGTTAATTCATGGTCATTCATGGTTCATCATGTTCTTTTGAACAACAATAGTGGATCATCAAGGGATGATTCATTTGGATGGGGCTGGGTTTGTCTGATAGGGCTAAACCAACCAAATCCATTGGTGAATCCTCATTATCCCCCGTAAAATGGCTATAATTTGGGGTACACACCATTTCCAGACAAACCCATATAATTGGGGTGTCCTACATGGGTACATTGGGCTACCCCAATAGCTGGATCGTTTATCATGAAAATTCCTATTGAAAATGGATGATTTGGGGGTACCCCTATGTTAGGAAAAACGCATATAGTATCATGGGTTTTGATCCATCCCATATCTTGAAATTGATTTCAGTTGGACATGAAATTCCGGCTTTTTTTGGCTCTTACTGGGTTGAGCATCAAATTACAGAAAGTGAATTTGGACTTGTGGAAGTCTGGGTTTGGTTTCATGACAATGATGAACCATTATCTTGAGATAACCCTAAATATCCGTAATTAAGATAGAACAAAAACCCTCCGGTCATGTTTGACAGTTGGCGTTCGAAAATGGCCGATTTACTTTTAGGTCGCCCTTCGTCGACAATGATATCATTGGCGAGCGAAAACGACATTGAATTAAGATGTGTAACGAGACAAAATGGGACTTCTTGATGTGTTAAGAATGGTTCATAATGCTTCATCACTGATAACAATACATAATCAATTCATGATAAACCATTCTTAACATTTCTTAACCCATTATTAGGCCTTGTATGCCCTTGTCATTATGGATAACTTAATGGGATACATATTTAGAATCCATGATTGAGGATAACTTTCTCCCTATCCGACGGTGTTTTTAGCATATACCTAACATTATACATGTTTACACATGTTATACCAATGCTAAATTCTGGCCAGTTTGCAGTTTGCAGGTGAAAAAGCAAGTCCATACAAATCTCTCATCTTTGCTACGACAATGACTTCCTCAGTTGTAGCCGGTCACCAGTCAGTTTATAACGATTACACCAAGCCCAGCTGCCCCAAGATTGTTTGTTTAAAACATCTTGTTCGTTTAACATAATCATGTTCCCATAATTCTAGCTAAATATGATACATATTGATACATGATGATTTCACTAACCTGAAGTCATAATGTGGCTATGGATGCTTCCCATCCTGACCATTCCAGTGACCTTGTGACGTGAGAGTGGGGTCGCTATAGTTCAGCATTCAACTATTTGTTGTCTGGTTGGTGATTTCAAGCCCCTGACAAATACGAAATGGTCCAAAGTAGTCAGTTGCAATCATCCCCAGTAGGGTTGCGAATAGCATGGAAATAAAATGTCCTTGAAACCACCAAGTAATCATTCCTCTACCGCCTATTGCATCCAATTCTGCCCCATGAATTCCCAATAAGTATCGCCGCAAATTTTCCTGTTGTACACATTTTCCATGGCCCAAAATCACTGCTATCCTGGTGCTATCGCTACGCACCTCGACATGGCCGCGGGGTTGGCGAAAATGGAGTCGCGCTGTGCCACACTGGGTTTCCTGCGGATTCAGCGCCAACTCGCCACCATGACTGGGGTGCTTTATATCACCCATGACGGCAATGACTTGGGGATATGAACATGTTTTTACCACATGAAAATTGTTAGGTACTGGTGCTCAAGATGTTTAAGAAGGATTTGTTCCATGGTTTTCGATGGCTTTCATGTTTTAATTCTGTTCAATGACTTCCAATAAGTGCCATCAATGCTAGTCTCATTGTTAAGTGGTGTTCAATGTTTTGCTTTTAATTAATGTGCTTTTTGTTCATGGCTCCATGGTTTTGAGTGGTTGCCTACATGTGGCCTTACAGCGAAATGTATTTTAGATACAATGTGGTAAACTCAAAACTAAAAGGCTTCAATTGGGGAGGGCTTCAATATTTCTGGCAAAATTGGGGTTGCTTTTGATTTGGTGTACCACATCATATTGGCAATGAATGGCAGTACATAGCAAAAAAAACTCAATTGTTTTTTTTGAGGCCTCCATTCGCACGATATCTAACGAATCTAGTATAAGATGTCTGTATAGTACCCATGTTCAACTCTAAGCCTCGGGTTTAAATCTGTACTTTCTATTGGTTTCTATTCATTTTGTCACCTTTGCACTATTAACTATAATGTATATATATATATATATATACTATATATCATCTGAATATATTTATGTATATATATAGGTATACATATATGCCCAGAGATTTCTCGATTTTCCGAGCTCGGAAACCCGCTGCAACTCGGCATCCTCTTTGCTGTGACGCGGCCCTTACGACTTGGAGAGGACGTCAAGGCAAAACCTGGCCCCGAGGGCCCCGAGTTCACAGTTCACAGTTCGTCTCCTTGGGATATCATGGGGGATATAATGGGGGTAAAACCATAATTTGGGATAGTTTTTTAAGATTGTTATAGATGTTTATAGTTGTTTATAGTTGTTTATAGATGCTTATAGATGTTGATAGATATTTATATATATATATTATATTTAATATAATGAGTAAAACAATGCCATAAACCAGCCATTTGGGAATGGTTTATACAACCTATAAAAATGGTGATGACAGGGGGATTTTTTATTATTGTTTTACGTTTTTTTTACCCACATTGATTGGATAACAAACTGTTACAAGATATACGTGTGGGATCATTTGTAGCATGACTTGGAGATGAACCAAATATAATTGGGGATGAAAAACTGGTGCTAGAACCTCCGTCAGAACCAACGAACAATATATCGTCATAATCTGTCAGAAATCCCTTCCCGATTCCTCCTTCTGCCCCTAATATTATGCTGATACAATGAGACTATAAGATCGAAACTGGCAGGTATGGTGGAACATTTGCACGTTTTCCTCAAATGAGGGACCCCAAAACAATCCAGAATATATTGTGTTTGCTGGGGAAACTATAAAAAGTACCTTTTGGCTTGGTGTACCCCTATTCTACAAAACACGCATGTATAGATTCTAATAGATGATTGTCCTTTGAAAATGTGTGGTCTAGTGCAAGAATATGGGATCACGAGAACGGGGCGTGAAAGCCACTGCCATTTGTCCGCAGTGGCCACCAGGTAGTTCCAGGTGATTGCACTTTCCCAAAGACAAAATCAGGGCTGAAACACCCCTGGCATATAGTTAAACCAGTATAAACCATAGATATTCCCATAAACCATAGATATTCCATCAATATTCCATTGACTATAATAGACTCACATCTGCTGCATGTAGGTGCAGCGGCATAGGTCAGGCTTGGCTCACCGCAATTGCTTCTCAGGAGATTGCGGCATACCCTGAATCTCGAAAATGAGTAAATTTACATAAATTTACATAAATTCAAAGAATGACTTAAACCAAAAAAAAAACCGTAAATTTAGTCTACCTAATGTTGACGAGTTTTCGGGACTCAGGGTATCTCAGGGTATTGGCCGATGGGGTCACAAGTCAGCTTCCACGTCTCAGCAACCTTTGGGTTGGAGATGTCCCAATTCATAGAGCGAACAAACTCAATGATGAAATCTCTGCCGCTATCAGAAATGAGTCTAAGCAGGACATCAAGTCGCACACTGTTCATCTCCTTTGCCTCATCCCGCACCTGTGTCCTGATGTCCTCGCGTCCATGCACCAAGGCGACACAGTACCTGAAGACGCACTTCTGCTGCTCTTCGTTCAAGTCAATGCATGCCATGATGAGCGCAGCACGCGTAGCTGGTCCTTGTTGCCTAGGTGATCTCCGGCAAAGTCGCAGAGGCGGTGGGCGATTTCTCCGGCCAAGGCCTTGCGACCACCCTGGGACAAACCCCAAAATGCCCTGAAAATTGAACCCTCCTCGACTGGAATCTTGGCAACAATGAACGGCATGATGTCAAGCACAATGCCGAAGGGGCGGCTGATTTTCTTGCACTTGGACTTTGAGCCAAATAACTGCATGGCAGTTGGTCCGGTAACCGTGGTGTAGAAGTAAGGAAGAAGTTGATCATGGCGATTCACCAGTTAGCTGGGATGCAGGGAGAACCAGGGAGGTAACAGGGAAAATACGGATTTAACGATCCATGTTCAGCTAGCAGAAAATGGGAAGAAGCAACAACCCCTGTAGAAAAATCAAACACTAAGATATCTAACATCCCAGAACTTGGTTTCAAAGCATTGAATGCTTTACCGTAGAGCTAGTCTGAAATGTGGGAGAACATGACGACCAGGTGCTGGCTCCTAGTTCAGGCGCACCTCTGCGTAAGCTGGAGGAACTTTTCGTTTTGTCGCCCGGCCCCCCCTCGGTCTTGGGGCCCATGGGACCCAAGAACTTTTAGCTGCTTTGAGCCGAGTTTCAAGATGCTTTAAATGCTTAAAAGAAGTCTTGGTCTCAGAATCCCAAAACTTGCATTTTGCAGCTAGCTACCAAAAGCGGCCCTGTGTTTCCAAGCTGAAGATCCGATTCGGATTTTCTTGGTACCCCCTGATGGATGACCCCCCGGCCCGGCTCATCATAAAAAGCGATCAGGACTGATCCACCCCACAAAAAGAAGGATATGCTCAATGATATCCACCCATACCCTCTGGTAATTCATCAAACATGGCTTGCTGGAAAACCGTCCAGTCACTTTCATGATTTTCCCTTATATAGGTCAGGGATTTCCCGGCCCATATTTGAGTACCGGAGGGTATGCCATTAAACATCCCATCAAGTACCTTTAGTATTCTCTATTGGTTGCCAATGATTAAACAAGATTAACGGCTAGTTGTTCATCCATTATAGTCCCATGAATCTCAGATCTATATCCCAGTGTATTCCATTGTGGTTTGGAGTTATACCCATATTTTTTAGCCGGTAGTCAAACTTGGCAGTTGAAAATCCACCCTGTTTGGATGATTTTCCCAGGAAGATCTCCATGTAGCTCAAGGGTTTTCCATGATTTTCTCGTCTATACGTCCCATTGAAACTTCCATTTAACCAATCGTGATTTTCCCATATTTTTCCCAGTGAGAAAGTCCCTTCTGAAACCCAAGCGCCACATCCGCCACCGGGATGCTTCTAGGCTCAAGGTTTGCGTGGGAACCTCTTCGTCACCTGACACCAGATCCATATGGTCTTCCTGGGGGAACCCCGCTGATTCGGTGTATTTCATGGAAAATCCCATCTGGAAAATGGGTAGTTTTTGGGGTTCCCCATTTCAGGAAACCTCCAGTCATCCTGGATGGGTTAATTGGTTAATATGGATTTGTAGGGGCAACTGTCCCAATGGCCGAACTGTTCAGGTTTGTGAATTATTCGACGTTATCACACGTTATCCATATATATATAGTCATCCTGGAGTCATCCTGGAGTAGATGGAATATCGACAAAAACACATCACTGAAATCAAAATATACTTGACACATCAATATTTTATGATATGTTAATGGGGGTAATGTTGCAATCCGCCGCCAAGTAGCCAACTACTAAATCAAAAACGAGAAAGATTGGAGATACCCAAGACCCACGGTTTTAAGAAAGGACCCACAGAAATGTGAGATGAGATAACCGTCAGGAAAACCATAGAACATTTTGGGATACCACCATGATGAAACTGTATTTTCAGGTTTCAGCTGAGGTTATCTTATAATCCCAAATAGACTGATAAACCTATGGGGCAAAACTAGAAACCGTTAAGCACCTGCGGCAGCAGCGCTTTTTACTGAGCCGCAACAGCTGTGGTAACATGCTAGTATACATGTGTGTTTTATGTGAGGTGCTTTTACACCCCCCTCAGGTGAGCCGGTTACGGCGAGGATGCCACATTTACCAGGGCGAGGTCTTTAAGACCTGCCTCACCGAACTGGCTCTTCGCAAACCCAAGGGAAAACACACTCAGCGGCTATTATACAAAAACCGATCGTCGATGCAAGCAGTTTCACAACTTATCCCTCTTCCCACTCAACACGGCCATGCCTGATGACTTTCTCGTACCAGCGCCCATGCCACTTCTGCCATTCTCCAGTGTAACGGCGATCATCGTGGGACTGACTTTGCTGAGGGCGGTTGATCCACTGACTTGCAGACGTTGATGATGAAGCTACCTCTACGGTGGATGGTCGGGCAACCGGTTTGGCGGTGCCTTTCTTGGAGGGACCTTGGCCGTACGCTCCAGTCTGCTCAGCTTTGCGCTTGGCCTCGTTCTGCTCGCGAGCCCTGTCAGACTGCTTCTTCTTCTCTGCAGCGTTCTGCTTGTACAGCTCCTCGTTTTGTCCCTTGATCCACCTCAAATGACGTTCAGCATCATGAACAGCAATGTTGTCAACACCAGTACAAGACAACAAAAGATTGTGTCCAGGATTCCGGTTGAGATAGTCAATGTACTCTTCCTCGGAGTAGATTTCCGTACGGTACATGTAGAACCATGGTTGGTCGATGTACCTGAACGATTTCGGGACATCAAGACGGCTTGCCAAATCCAAGTAAACCAGCCTCATCGCGTTGTGCTCCAGCTGAGATTGCTCAGAAACACCCATCTTGACCTGAGCTTTGGTGCGACCCGGCTTTGGCAAATGTGCAGACTTGAGGAGGTCGTACCGTTCACAGTCGTACTCGTTCTCCCCCTCGTTCAGCACGCTCTCTGCGAATGTGGCGTCCTGGGCAAACCTGTCAGCCACAGACACATAGCCCAAGCTCAAGGCACGGTCGAATCGACTCTTTGCCCTTGCCAATAGACTGGCTTCCGGACTAGAGCTTCCTCTTGCCTGGTCGTCCAACAAACCCAAAGATTCAAGCTGACTGTGTGTAATGCTCTGCAGGTACTCACCACGAAAATCATAGTACAAGCCCAGCTTGTGAAGGGCGGCCTTCCTGCGTTCTGCAATCTTGGTTCGGTCGGCCTTGTTCACCCCTTCGAGCATCAATCCACACACATCGCATTCAATCTGTCCCTTGAAAGTCTGTGCAAAACATCTTGAACATTGCGTGACTTCAATCTTGACCGGCACCGGCTTCTTGTCCTCCTTCTTCACCTCTTTCTTCGAAGGTTGGTCATCGCCTTTAGGGCGAGACTTCTGCTTTGGCACCAGTGACTTTGATGTTGATGCCGGCGTCTTTTTGGGTGACTCTGCAACTGGAGCTTTTGGATCTTTCTGTACTGCCTTCGGCGGTGCAACTTTTGAAACAGGCTCCAAGAAGGCCGCAGCTGATGATGCCGCAGGCACAGCTGCGGGCACGCTTGTCAGGGCTGCCTTCTTCTTTGCAGGTTCATCCTTTGCTGCTGCATCAACTTCTGAGGTCACAGCTTTTGGAACTTCTGGTGCATGAGGTGCAGAAGTCCCTTCCTTCGGTGATGGTTTTGGAGGCGCTTTCGGCGGTGTCTTTGGGCTTTCAACCTTTGCTGCAGGAGGCTTTGGAGCTTCACCCTTCGGAGGAGGGGGCAACAATCTGCTGCTTGCATATCCAGGCATACCGGCAAGTTGGGCCACATTTGGTGGCGGAGGCTTCACCTTTCCTGGGAAAAATGCTGTTGCAGTGGGCGCGCCAGTTGAGGCGGCCGGAGACTTGGAACCAGTCCGTTTTGATGCCTTGGCCTCAAAGGTCTCGACAAGCTCCTGGACTCCAACTTCTCCCCCACTGCTTGCTGCAGACTGTGCGACCTCTTGATGGCGGCGATACAAATTCACCTTCTTGGCAGTGTCATCGACAGAGATAATGTATTGAGGCGGTACGACGTCACTTGTCCAAATGCCGTCAGAGGCCGTCCTGAAAAACACAATGCCAGCTTTGACAGCTTCAGCCATTGCTACCCTGATTTCAATGGGTCGTTCAGCACGCAAACCGCTCACATACTCTTTCTCGTCGACACGCACTTCGCTAAAATAGGAGTGTGCTCTGCCTGATGAATTTCGATCTCCTCCTCCAGCAACGAAGCCATTCTCAATGATGCCCTTCCAATTGCCTTTTGTAGTCCTGTGATAAACTACGCCGGGGCACATCTGAGGAGTGGTAATCTTTTTACCTTTGGCGTTCATTTTCTGGATCGCTGCTGCTCCAGACAGAGCATAGATTTCCACTGCATTGAACGTGTCCTCAGCCGAAGCGGCATCCATGGCGCGTTTCGTGTGCCCCTGCACTGCGCGGATTCTGATGGGCCAGTAGGCTAACCCTTTACGGGTTGCCTTCTGGTACCCGGCAATGCACTGAAACTCAAAACGGCACTTGCTGTCCCACCAAAGAAGGGAGATGAGCTCTTCAACCGTCATCCGAGGCAACTTGGCTGGCAGCATTTGATTGAACATTCGAAAGAAGTCATCAAGGTCAAGCCACATGTTTTCATCAAATCCAGAGGTGTCCTGACCCGGCTGTCCACGCGTCACTGCATTGACCTTAGTCTTGTGTCGGTCCATGCGATCTGGGTACCTCAGCTCCTTTGCCCCATCCATCTCCCAACAGGTTTTGACGATCAATTCGTAGGGATGGGCATCAACGACACAATGTTCAACTACTTCTGCATTTATGTTTTCGTCCAAAGTGATACGATATTTGTCAAGGTGTCCAAGTGCATGTTTCGGAATGATGGTACCCTTGATCTCGTTTTCTTGCAGGGGCTCACCAGCTGAGGTGGCCTGAGTTGAATCCTCCTGTGTCGCTGGAGCTTTCGCCTTGGGGTCAGGTGGAGCTGCGTGGCTGGCCTTGGCCTTGCCAACCGATGGGCCCTCATGCTCGTCGGGATCCAGAGCATCCCATGGGTCGCCTTCTTCATCATCATCTTCGGCGACACCAGCATCGGTCGGGCGAGCTCTCAACTCCTCTGCTGTGAAGCTTTCTGGGGTCGAGACGCTCGGTGCAGATTTGTTCGTCTTCTCACGGAGAGCGTTGAGGACCTGCACAAACCTGACTGGGAGGTGCTCCATCTTTGGTGTGACATCACGCATTGTAGCCTCTCCTGCAGGGCGCCTGCGCTTGTACAAAGACAGGTTGTACTGAGGAATCAAGATGTCCGTCATGTGCAACATGTGGAGAGTTGCCATGACATATCCGATCATTTCACTTCGGTTGAGCTCGGTCTCGAATGCGTGAAAGTAGTCCCTGAGCTCAAGCCTCGGTGGAAGCTTGTCATTCTGAATCCACCGAATCCGATCGTTGTCACTGGCAATCTCCTTGTGGAACCATTCCTTCAGTCGATCAACAAACGCGGTGAAGATGAGACTCAGTCCATAAGTAAGCGGGTCGGGCTCTCCGATTAGCGGCCTGATCCACTCCCAACTCCTTGAGCTGATTGTTCCACCACACGATGTTGCCTTTGACCCTGTCCATGATGGCATTCCAGTCACCCTGTGGTTCCCTCTGCCCCCAAATGGGAAGGGGTTCAACACCATATTCCCCACAAATTTCATTCCCAGACCAAAAGATTACCGAAATAACCCTGATGGCTGATCCATGAGAAGAATATTTCGCCATCAGCTCCTTGATCATGGAAACATTTGCTTTGCAGAGCTGTTGCAAATCCTTACCCCAGAGCATGTCATGACCGATTTCGAGAACCATGTCCGACTTTCGCAATCCCAGATCCTCCTTCAAGGTGTACTTCTTCAAAGTCTTACCCTTTCCAGTGATCAGAGCCAAAGTTGAATCGGAAGTCACCACGTAGATGGTGGGCACGACGTCTACCGCCGGCCTTGATGTCCCAGGGACGTACTCAGTAGGCAAGCTCAGATCCCACAGCGAGTCATGTTCGAGCTCGGACAGATGGCGGATCTCCTTTGCCCACGGCACGTTTGTCAGGGCGTCAGTTGCCATTGACTGCGCAGTGAAGCATTGCATGAATCCTGCGGCCAACTCAAGGTCTTCTGTCCTGTTGCCCTGTGCCAGGATGGTTGACGAAGCGAGGACCGTAGAAAAGATGTCCTCCCACCCTGCGTGCCTATCCCCCTGAACATCAAGGCACTTCCGAAAAGCAAGCCACTCCGACATGTTGCTCTGTTGGGGCACGGTCTTTAAACCGGCCGACTTGAGAGCCCGCACGTTCATCTTGTCAGTGATCGACAAATTTGAATCATCAGAACGGCGGCTCATGGCGGGCAAAGCTAACCTTTTCCTGTTCTTGGCGGTTTGTGCCTGGTTAGCTCTGGAACGAAAACAATCATGGATGAAGTCAGTCAACTTGAATGTGTAGTTCTCTGCAAGCTTCAATGCAGTACCCCGGCTTTGACCATGAGTGTGGGAACCATCACAAACGTATTCCGAAAGACTTGACAACTCTTCCATGTTTGTTGCAATCATCCAACCCTTTTTCATGGGATTCCCGTCCAAGTCAATAACCCCAAACTGGCAACCGTGGAATGGATACAATTTCAACTCTTGTCTCTTCAAAAACGATTGGACCATTGGCCATTTCCAATACTTGCAGTTCTTTGAGAGTTCAAATGCAATTGAAAAATGTGGCCCATCGATTTCACTGATAATCTTTTGAAGTGATTTGAAAAGTTTTGTAAATTCCTTTTGTTGCTGTTCGATTCGTTCAGCCCCTTTGTCAGTCAAACTGTTGATGTAACCCCATGGGCTGCCGCCCACACATGGCAAGGAAGCGTAAAGCAAAATCTCACCCTCTGGATTACTCTCCCTGAAAGACTGGACTTCTTGGGCTAGCCATTTACGGCAGCCTTGGGTGGTGCCATCCTCGTTTTCAGTTACTCGGATCAGTCTACACCCTTTACTGGCTTGCCGTGGAGTGCATAGCTTCGAATCAGATGAACAGCAAAACTCAATCAACATCCTTTGGAAAGAATTTGAACCATCACGTCCCCCCTGATCATTGGCATTAGCTGGACACGCAGGCTTGGAGTCTACTTGGCGCACCTTGGGCTTGTCGGCGTCGATCCAAGTCTTTCCAATGGCCATCAACCTCAAAGCATGTTCCCATTTAGTTGGGGAAGTAAAAGGTTTTGTAAGGATGTCAGCTGTCTGCCAATTGGTGCCAACATTAATGAGGTCAAATTGTTCCTCCTCAAACTGCTGTTTCATCCATTTAAAACAGATGTTCTGAGTTTTGTTGGCGTACCGCATGGTGGAGGAATTACCGGTGCCCATCACAGTTATAGAAGCCTGGTTATCTTCCATGAACTTCACTTGATAGAACTCCGGAAAATGGGCCTTCAATCCATTGATGTTTGCCGCAGAAAGGCCCCCCTCAACATTGCCATACCTGATTTCATCGATCTCTTTATCGATACGAGTAAAAACAGGATCATTTTGTTCGGGGATGTTTGGCTTGGGGTTTGAAAATGCCCAACTGCTCCAACAACGCTAACATCGGAATCCCTTCTGCTCTGAGTGCGTGATTTGCTGACACGACTTCGGCTTCCGTGGACGAGTTTGCTACAACTGTCTGCTTCTTGCTGAATGCGTTTAATGGGAAATAGGTGTTTGGCCCCACAAGAAACATTGCACAACCTGAAGTTGATTTTGAATCATGTTCCCCCGCATGATCAGCGTCAGCAAATAGCCACAGTTGACAATCCTCAAACGAGTCTCCCACAAAACCCTCCATAAAAACATCTGTAGTTGACTTGATGTATGATACCAATCTGTGCAATGCAATGTCGCACTCAATGGACCATTTCGTCACCCTAGATGCCAAGCTTTGAGTAGCTCTTAAGAGATCTGGGCGTGCCATACGGGCCGCAAAGAGAATCTTCATCAGGACCTTCGATGCAATCGGCTGCAACCTC
Organism: Cladocopium goreaui; assembly: GCA_947184155.2. Classification (NCBI taxonomy): domain Eukaryota; class Dinophyceae; order Suessiales; family Symbiodiniaceae; genus Cladocopium; species Cladocopium goreaui. The sequence goes on along the minus strand of CAMXCT020001668.1, from coordinate 964,925 downwards.
CCTGGCTTCTCCTTCTCATCGAGAGTTGGCCGGGCTATTCCCGCTTCTGTGAACGGTGTTGCAACTACTGGCAAATCATCTTTCTGAGCCTTTGCCAGTTCACAGTATGCATCTACGCATGATTCCATGAAAGAAGACATGTCGTACCTTACCAGGTTTACAGGTTTGTTCATGCAACCGGACTTGTTTGTGACGACACTCTCAATGCTTTTGAACCGTTGAGATTTCTTCTCATTCTTGGCTTCCCTTTTGTCTCTGTGCGGACCGGGTCTGTTCTTTGATGGGAGGGCAAACTGATTAGTGTTGCCATACTCGTCACCATACCTGAAGATTGTTCTTCCTGTCCAGAAGTCCTTTGTCTGAATCTTTTGATCCACTGTCATGTCATCTTCAACAATAGCTGAACTTTCATCTGACATGTGCATGTTGAGAACTGGGAGACCTTTAAATTCAACATTTTTGTCGAACATTGTAACCCGTTCTGAATGTAAAGACTTGACAAACTCCCCCCCCTCATCGCCAGGCTCGAACAACTTCTTCCGTGGCTGGAGATGATACCTTGTCCAAGTTTTGTTGAAGGGGTCATGTTGCCAAAAATCATTTGTTCGATGTTGTGTACGTGCCGCAGCAGCCGCCTGAGAATCAAAAACATGTGCAAAAGGATGAGCTTTTCGTGGTAGTGTAACGTTGTTAAACTCCACATGTTGACAACCGAAATATCGATCATAGGGTTCGGGGTCACCAATGTTGACTGCTCGTTTGATACTTGCCCATGCTTTGTCCATGTTCTCAGTGGGACCTGCGAGTTTGAAATCATCCACGTAAACAACCAACATGCAATTGTACTCAGCATGATAGAAAATACTTTGCCATACATCAGGGAGAATTTGTTTCCAACCTTCTTTTCCGATTCTGCTGTTGAGATGGTTTTCCCAAATACCACCAGTGTCTGGATGCCCGTACAAAGCTAATACCAATGGAACCATGGGTTGCCAAAATTGCTTTTCCCAGTGTTCTGGCCATCTGTTCCGTGGCAATGATAGCCATGTGGGCACCCCAGTGAAGAGGGCCTGGATATAAGCTTGAATGGCGTCTGCCTGAGCTTTTGAGAATCCGGGCTGAGAACCAAACGCGTCAAGAAGCTTTGCAGCTTCCATCGAAGCAGGACTGCTGCCTAACTCGGCAAACAACGCGTGGTCAGAATCCTGGTCGCGGACATTGTTACCCTGGAAACTGTACGGCCCTTGAATTTCCTACGAGGATCATCAGCTGGAAGTTCCGACCCCTTTTCGTAGCAGGCTTCAAAAATACGACCAAGATGTACAGTTTCCCCTTTCTTGCGGGCTTCCTCAACAATGCTTTTACATTCCTTGACTCTGGATTCGTCCCATACTCCTTTTGTCCTGAGGTTCTCCCACTCCTTATCTAAGGCAGCCTTTGCTTTGGGGTTTTTCCTAACCTCATCTTTGGGAACCAAACGTGCAACAGCAGAAAATAATTCAAGAGCCACTTTGAATTCCAACTCTGCGATCTTATTCTTGATCATCTCTCTCAATTCCGGGCGATGCAGTTCAGCTTTTGCTGGAACCGCTTTCGGCATAGCAGGGACACAAAACTTCGGTCTATCCTTTGGAATGACCTCCCATCTTGACACACTAGGCTCACCTGAGGGGCTAGGGTTTACCCGAAGCTTTCTTGCAGTTGCAACCGCACCTTTCTTCTTCTTCGGACCCTTTGATGCTGAGCTTGATGCAGCACCGCCGCTGCCAACAGCCATCTTTTCAGCCTCCTCCTCAACGAGCTTTTGCCTATCCTTCGGACTAAGCATTTTCCAAAAATCCGATGGGATCGACTCAGGGCGTTTTGACCCTTTGTACGTTTTCACAAGGCGTGTGCCGTCCCAATGATAACCATCCGGGATTGGTGTTCCAGTTGGAGTGTACTTGATATCAGGAAAAACTGGTTCCTCAGCCGGCCTTTCATCACTGGCAAGTGCGTCAAGCACTGCCTCCGTTGACTTGTCAATTGCTTCTTCACTTGCTTCTGCATGTTCCTCTGTTTGCAGTTCGGATTGAAACGGAATCGGACGAGGATCAGCAATGACATTGTCAGCAAGGCGGTCCGGCTTGGGCTCTTTGGCCTCTTTCAATGCACGGAGTGGGAAGACAAAACCTCCCGCGATGAGCTCAACACGTCGTGCTCGCTGCACTGTGATGCTGCCCGTTTCTGCATGGTAATCCAATGCTTCTAACTTGGCAACAAGATACTCACCCTTCCATGCAAAACCAGGTTGAATATGGTATCCCAAAAAGATTCCATCATTTGCAGTTGGTGATGTCTTTCCAGATGTGTTGTCAACCCTTTTTGGATTGTTCCAAACCAGTATCTTTGCACCGAAAGGAATCAACTGACCTGGAAAATCTTCTTCGAATCTGAGTTTCCATGGGGCATCATCACCATTGAGCTGTGGCGTGGCATTCACTGCCATGGAGAAATGCTGCATAGCCATTGGCCAATACTGCAATGGAAGACCTGACTGCACGAGGTTTGTGCGCGTGCCTTCAAGCATGTGCCTGATCTCCCTCTCCACAAACGATTTTGAACTGTCCACGTACTCTGTTGATGTTTGATGTCTGTACCCCAACTCTGAAATTGTAGCAATAAGTTCTCGTGAATTGTCAGTGTAAACTGCCCCAACTTCATCCTTATGAGATAAGAAGTGGTTGAAAGCATTAACACATGACTCACTCGATTTTGTCTGACTTGGATAGACGTGCCTGAACTGAGTGTGAATGTCCTTCATCACCAATGCCACTGTTTCACCTTTGACGCCTTCTTCCACATTGGATTTGATTACAGTATGGTCAGCGACAATGTGATCCCCAAAGCTTTTGGTTTCCAACCTTTTCTGTCCCCCTTTCTTCTTTGCGGGTGGTGCCATCATGCGCGCCTTCTGACAGATTTTGCAAAATGGATTCTTGGGGTAATGGCAAAACTGGTGAGATTTGCTGCATGCCTCTTGCTCAAGGTCAGATGCCTTTCTAGACCTGACGTATTCGGTTTCGCTATCATGAGCTACTCCCTCATCCACGCCTTCTTCATCGGCACCTTCTGCTTTTGCAGCAACCATTGCAAAAAGACGTAACAGATCACAATCTTTCTTGAACTGTCCACTGTTCAAAACACGACAAGAGCTATCAATAACCGGCACCCGGCCGTCTACATTAAGCTCGATGACTCCCATGTCCGGACGAATGAAGTAAGGCCTACCATCAGCTGGCCACACAAAACTGTAACCCTGTTCCATACACCTGACCCCAACCGAAAGAACAGCAGGAGTTTCCTCAAGAATGTATGGTGAAAACGGCTGATGTAGGGCATCGACCTTTACGTCGGCCACCTCATCCGCTCGTGTCGAACCGTTTGCTGTAGCAAGGCTGATCGGAGTGTCGCTGACACGGCGGTTTGTCGCCTTTGCAGTCTTCAGCATACCCTCACTAATCAAATCCTGTTCACTGCCCGTGTCAACCAACCAAACACATCCATCTTTTGATGCCGGTGTAGCAACAGTGGGCAAATGAGTGTTACTGACTTTATTCTTGGGACCGATCATTGCTCTACAGTGGTTGCATGATACTCCCCCTTCTGGGTCATTGCATCGGAATCGGCATTTGGGCTGCGTCTCACTGCCGAAGAGCTTCACAAGTTCCTGCAACTGTCGGGCCGAAACCTGAGCACGGTGAGCGATGAGTTTGTCGGGTTTTGGCACTGACTCTGAATCAGGGAACGTCTTCTCATAGATTCGGGGTCTGTGCACTACCTTTCTCTGTTCACCTGTTGCCGGGACTTTGATGTATTCCACTTTTGATGAAAACACAATAGCTCTATGGCATTGTTCTTTCATGGCCTTTGTAGCTTTCGGCAACCCTTTTCCCTTTGCTATGCATGCATACCTTTGAGTAATGCATGGCGCAGCTTTTGCACTGGCCTTCTTCTTTGGTGCAGGGCTATTGGTGCGTTTTGGATCCTTTGTGGGTGCAGCTGCAACTTCATGTTTATAAAAACACTTGTCACCACGACGACATTTGCCCTGTTGGAAGTAAGTGCATGGGATCTTGGCCATCTCTTCCTTTGACTTTCTGTTGGGGGAACCACTTCTGCTACCGCCTTTGCCCTTACCCTTCTTTTTGGGAGTGCCAGATCTTGAGGAATCCTTGACATGCTTGTAGGGACAGTCTTTACCCTTTTCGCACTTGCCATCCCTGAACTTGTAACATATCTTATCCCCTTTTCCACTCTGGCTACGACCACGGGATCGACCTCGATCACCCTTTCCTTTGCCGCGATCTTTGCCCCCCTGAGCGGGTGCAGCGGGCTGAGGCTTTTCGGTCTGTTTGTTCTTTTCAACGATTCTGTTTCTGTTTGAACGGAGTCTTTCTCTATCCAAAAGATCACGAATGTTTCTCAACAAGAATGCATAAGACTTTTGTTCTGACTTTTCAGGAGCTCTGTCAAATGCTTCAATGTCATACTTCATCAATTGACATTTTCGGATTTGTCTGAGTAAGATGTCTCTGAGAACCAAGTCATCTGGCGGGGTTTCCATGCCGGCAATTGTGGCGTCCCATCGGTTCAGAAACCTTCTAAGGTCCTCCACAGATTCTCCAGTGCGAACGACTCCAAGTAGGTCCTCGACGCGGTAGAGACTGCCAGCTTCCTCGGACGTCCTGAAGTAATCTTCAAACATCAAAAGGACTCTCCTACCTCTGACTTGGATCCCTTTCTTTGACTTCTCATCTTTGAAGTTATGGATCTTCGTTGCTAAATCACCTTTGGCCGAGCGAGTTAACGCTGCCGACAATTTGGTGTCAAGTGTGATAAACTTCCCAGGTTCCTGCAGCTTTTCCTCCAACTTTTCCCTAGGAGTTTTGTTGTCAAAGACTTCATTAAGCCAAAGCCAAGCCTCGTCGGGTTTGTCGGAGCACGACTTGACTTCGTCCCTGACATGATTACGCCAGTGACGATATGCTTCTGGGGCAGGCATGTCGTTCAGTTTGATAGTCTCTGCCTCTTTTGTTCGGGGCTTTTCACCATCTGAATCCTTTGAAGTCAGTCTAGTGATGAGATCTAGCAATTGTTGACCTGAAAGACCTAAGCCTGCCTCAGCCGCTTTCTTGCCAGGGTCGCTTGCTATTACTGTAGGACTGGGCACACTATGTTCTTGGTTTGCATCATCATCATTTTGTCTTTGAACTGGCAATGGTGGCAGTTTTGGAGGGGCTGCTGATCCGGCAGGGGTTGTTGAGAACAAGTTGCTCAACCTTTCCTTGGCGTCCATGGCTAAGCTACTCATACCAGTGTTTGGCATGGGTTCTGCTCCAGCCTTGGTACCGACCGCTGATTTTGGGGTCATGTACAAATCGACATTGTTCCCGCCTTGTGAATCATCAACTTCAACGGCTCTGTCGACATTGATTTCCGGGGCGCTGTACTTGTTGAGCTTCTCCATCAAATCCTCCACTTGTCCCTGCAATTGGAAGTTGAGTTCAGCAGCTTGGTTTTCCTGCCTACTGCATTCCTCTCTAATCTCCTGGATTACAGCTTGTTCCTCCTTCTTGAAACCTTCCATGCCATTCTTTGCATACTCCACTGTTTCGTCCACGATTCGTTTACAGTCTGCCTCGAGGCTACCTCTGAGTTCAGAAAACCTTTGTTCATACTGGGCTGTAACGTGGGTTCAGCTTCCAGTGCAACTGCATTTGCAGCATTCTTCAGCTTTGCGTTTGCATCGCTAAGTTCCTGTCTCAGTTTTGCTACCTCATGCTCAGTTGCCGTTTGGGACATTGAATACTCCGACACTAGGTGTTCATGTCTGCGATCAGCTTCTGCACGTTGATGGGCGATTTCGCTAAGGCAAATTCCCTCAAACTCTTGGTACAGTTGCTGGACCTTTTGTTCCATGAGATGTGTGTGCCTCTCCTCTGCCTCTTGCCTGAAAGCATCAATGTTACCTTCGTTGATGTAGGTAAGATTGTTTTGCACGAACTGGAAATAGGCTTGCACGGGCTGTGTGAAGAAACCTTCATCCACTGACATGGGCGTGGGGTTTGTCCCAGCCGGCAAGCTTTGCTGAGAACCAGTTGATGCAGCAGCTACTGTTCCTGTCGAGGGCACGAGGGCACCGCCACCTGTAGCGTCGTGTGTCTTGTCCATGGCTTTAGAGACTACGGCTGATAACCTGTATTTTCAGGTTTCAGCTGAGGTTATCTTATAATCCCAAATAGACTGATAAACCTATGGGGCAAAACTAGAAACCGTTAAGCACCTGCGGCAGCAGCGCTTTTTACTGAGCCGCAACAGCTGTGGTAACATGCTAGTATACATGTGTGTTTTATGTGAGGTGCTTTTACAGAAACAAATGCAAGTGGAGGAATTCGATGAGCCATGACTCTACGATTATCAAATAATATGTGCATGAAGTAGTTCACTATGAGGGCTATTAATCATATATATATAATCATGATAAGATTGATCATATCAAACACACGTCCCAATATGTTCACTTACCAATCATATCCCCCAGGTGTTTTTCTTGCCGGAGTTGAGTTGAGTCCTCTTACCAAGCCATTGGAAGGTGACATGAAAAACCCTCAGGTTTCTAGGTCTAAAACTGGGGATGAGACAAGTGCCCGTAAACAAACAATAAACAATTATATCAATTATGGATAATGGTGGAAACAATGCGTACAGAAACTCTGGCGGCTTGGCTTGAAGCCGCGTTGGATCAAGGAAGCACAGGAAGTACAGGAAGCACTCCGCTATCTGATCTGTCTCTTTGAAGCCTCCGACCGGGTCCACACTCAGCCGCTGGAGCGCTGCCAGCGATGCAGTCTGATGCAGTCGCGCATTTTCCACGCACAGTTGGGTTTTCTCGGCCAACCGGTGCTCAGGCACAGCGTTGACAAAGATGGCAAATTTCAAAGAACGCTGATCTGAACACATTGCCATGTTGCGTCGGGCTCAAGTCCGAGTTGTTCCATGCTGGAACTCACTCAGCAAGGCCAGTCACTGGCAGGCAGCAACTTTGGTGGAATTTTCAGGGACTTTCCCAAGTCTTTGATGCGCCTCATCATTGGTACTGAAGACACCGTACTGTATGTAGATTTCGAAAATGGTCGATGGGGCATCTCTATCCTCCTTCGCAGTGTGCGTTTACTTCAGCAATCAAAATCATCATTACCTCTCTGCCTGCCTTTTTGCGTGCAACTCTACCATCTCGCATCCACTCTAGCCCCACAAACAAATGTATATAGATGTGTCCATGTCCCTGGGCTTTGGCGGGAAGCGGATCGACTGGTTACAAAAAGGGCTCCAAGATGTTCCAAGCAGATTGTTTAGTAAAGCATGTTGACCCCCAAAAAAGATAGGAACCACTACAATTTACCATAATTTACCACACTATGTTTGAAAAGGTGTGCAACTGCTCTCTCTCTCTCTATGCCCCTCCCTAGATATTAGTTGGTTCATCGATGTTGAGCGTAACATGTAGCATCATATATCCACTCTAAGTCCAATTGTGAACCCATTTCCGATAAATTTGTGTATGCTTTGGGGGCCCCTTCCTATAACCCCTAAAAGCATTGCCAATCTTCGGCACGCCATTCCCAAAAAAAAACAGATTCTGATCCCCAGATGCTGAAGGTTTCCATTTCCAAATGGTCTACCCATCCAATTGGTTTACCCAAATAAACCACGGGTTTGACCATGGTTATACCACCATCACAGCCCAATTTTGAGATGCTTTTCTGCAACATATTCGGAACACCCATCCAGGGTTATATAACAACCATATCAAATCAAAAATCGTCATATTTTGGTCAGTGCCGGAATTATAGAACGGAAGTTGAGGAGTACGAAGGTACGGTTATTTACCGTACCCTGTTGTCCTATAATTCTGTTTTCCTCGGAAGGTGTGGAAAAAAAAACGTATCTGAATTTACTCCTAACTTTTTTCGTCGTTCTATAATTCTTGTCGGAGCGCTGCTGTTCTATAATTCTGTTTTCCCCCATTTTTCTCACATTTCCCATTTTCGTTCTATAATTAATGTTTCCCGGGCCCCGTTCTATATAATTCATTTTTCCTAATTTTATCCTCATTTTATCCTCGTTTCCTCATCAAATCTTCATTTTATCTTCATTTCCTCATCAAATCCTCATTAAATATTCATTAAATCTTCATTTTATAGATTGTATATGTACAAATATGCAGTAAATATCATGTCAGTGCCAGAAATTATAGATCGGAGCCAGGAGTAATTTAATTATAGAACCGTTCTATAATTAAATTTCCCGACTCCGCGCGGAATCGGAACCCGGAGGAGTACAAAGGTACGGTATTTTACCGTACTTTTGTACTCCTGGCTCCGTTCTATAATTCTGGCACTGACTGTAATCATATTATATGCTGTCGGTCTTCGACAGGTTTGTCCGAAAATAGGATACTGCCAAATCTCATGGTGGTAATTGAACCTCCACTATAAGGGGTGTATCAAGTTGAGAAAATCAGCGAAATAGTGCTGCGGGATTTTCCAGCCATGTGACTGATTACCAGAGGGTGACCCCCATGATATCCTACACAAATTCCCTTTGTTGTTGGTAAAATCCTTACGTAAATTCCCTAGAAAAATCAAGTCAACTCCTCATTTCCCCCATTTTCACCGGTCCAAACGTATTTTGCTGGGATTTTATGGGTTAAAATGAGGATTTGAACACTCAAAATCTCGATAATATCCATCATTTCACACCAAAAAACCATCCCAACCCCCTCCAGAACGCCCTGCCTCCCACTGGGTTCCTTGGGCTCCCTTGGCGATGGAAGTGCGTGGCGGAGATCTGAAGGTCATCATCCTTTGCCGACCAAGTCATGGTGCTTTAACGGGAGGAAACATGGGATATTCATGGATATTACCCTCCGGTAAACTAACATATAGCTACGGAAAATTGCTATTTATATATATATATGATATACCCATGCAACATGGTGATTTTCAATAGCTATGTTAAATTACCAGAGGGTATGTGCATTAATGGTGTCATAATTATGGGTTTTTTTTGGGATAGCATGAGATATTCATGTGGCTATTTATGCTATGGTAACCTCTGGATTCCTGAATATGAATGGGATAAAGAGTAGGGTTTTAGTGGGAGATGTTTAGGCTAATGTTATGATATTAACCTCTGCTCTTTAAAATAGTAATCTGTTTTATTTTAATGGGACATCATGGGATCTATTCATCTATTCCCTGGATGAACATGAATAAAGGGCATATTAAAACATACCCTCTGGCAATAATATGCTAGTGGAAGTGGAAGATTGAATAAATTGGAATGAACATACCAATAGGGAAAATAATAGGGATATCACCCTCTGGTAAATTAACATAGACCCTGAAAATAAGCCATTTTTAGTGGAAACCAGTCTTCCAACCCCTATCTGCCAGGGTCTATGTTAATTTACTGGAGGGTAATTGTTTTTTTCTCTCCGTGAAATGTGTCCCATCATGTTCCATCCCAGATGCTCGATTTTTTCTGTATGTTACCTACAGCTACATGGGTCATTTGGTGGGAAATGGTCCATATGTTGTACATGCACCCATGAATAGACATGGTCCCAACTTTTCCATTTCAGGGAGGGAAGAAAGAAGGCTCCATTCTTCGGGCTTGCCATATTTCTATTTTGAGCCTTGGGTGATGTTGGAAGCATGGACTTTCCATTGGCAGCGAATTACCCCTAATCGATTCCCCAAGCAGTGGATGTCCCATTGGGAAAATAAATAATCATTGACTCAGCAAATCCAAGTGTATTAAATGACCGGAGAGTAACCCAATATAATCCGATAAGGCTGTTAAGTTCAGCAAATCATGATGGTTGATATATGATGATGCAATTCTTATATCATCATCATCATCATCATCACCATAAATACAATGATCATATAGTTCCCATAATCCACATGATCATGTATATTTCCAGTGATCTACCATATTAACGATATTTAATGATCATAAGAACTAGGAGACTACGGTGGATGGAAGAAATCCTGCACCACTTGATAGGTGGTTTATCCCATTATTTTAGGGTTTTAACCATCCCTTTGGTGGTGCAGGATTTCTTCCATCCTCTGGTAAACTAACATAGCTAGTGAAAATTGCGATTTAGTTCGTTGATTTTCCCCACAACAAATGGTGATTTTCCATAGTAAACTTAGTAAACTGCAAACGTTTACCAGAGGGTTTATCAGATATATCAATGCTGTATAAAAATGGGACAAACATCTATTTTTATATGGGGATTCAATGCTGTATATTACCACCATTTTATGGGGATTCATCTATAAATATGGTGGATTTTATGGGGATTTCCCAGTTTCTTCTTAAACATCCCGGGCTTCCCCACCAGCGTTTCCGTGGAGCGCCGTTGGCTCGGCCGCCGCCCGATGCTCGGCCGCCGCAAGGCGCGCGGCGGCAAGCCCCGCAGCGGGGCCGGCCCGGCGTCGTCGTCGGCGTCGTCGCGGGTCTTGTTCTGGTCCATGAAGGTCCTGGTGATGGCTAAGGCGCCAGAACTTGGAAGAAATTCCTGGAACAAAATGCGAATTTTGAATGGAAAATGGATGAAATCCATGAAAATCATAGGGGTTCCATGGATCAATTTAAGGGATTATAAGAAAAAACATCCTAGATCCTCATTAAACCCTGATTAACCACATCAAACATAGGTAAAAGTACTTTTAAAAGCACTATATAAATCTCTATATATATATATATATATATAAGTTTATGGGGTAAAGTACCAATCGCAAGGAGTACTTGCGGGGCCTGTAGGTATATGTATACAACCTTGACCGATGCCATACAATAAATATTATCTACATATATATGTAGTTTATCTGTTAAATATAAAAATGTGTTTAGTAAAATATAGCACTGAAACAGACTGAATAATAAGAAATCACAAATTTAGATAAAATTAGAAACAATGCCACTCTTGGGTAACTCACTCATACATAGTAGATTGAACAACATGATGGACTGAAGTTTCATATTCTCTGTTTTGACACAGGAAGCCACATTCAATTTTCTCTATCCATCATCTGGTATAGTATAGTCATCCTGGAAACATTTTCCTTTCCTATATCTTCCTTCTTTCTATGATGGTCCTGTCTTGACCAGGGGTTCTACGAATGATCCATCAATTTTGGGAGGCTTGGGGTCATCGCTGCTGGGGTCTGCTGTAACATAGCCTGTAGCATGTTAGTGTTCCACGGGGTTCATTTCCAGCGAGACGGGATGAAGAAACTTCTGTCCCACAACCAGTGGTTTCATCATTGACTTGTCCACCTGCCCTTGAAACACACCAAACCATGGGGTGAACCCAGGCATGCTCTCATGATTGGTGTTGACTATTCCTGGCTCCTCAGCATGCATTGTCCATCCCTTTTGAAGATCATTGATATTCGACCTGAATGCACTGCTTTGATTCCAGTTAATATGGGTCCTCACGGACCAATCATATGGGGGGGTGTTTGACCAAAATTGGATATCCATGTAGATCCCCCAAACTTGCCAACTGGCAAAACATGATGACAATCTGATGACAATCCACCCCATCTCCAGGCAATCCCACCCCTTCTTCGCCAGGCAGCCGCAGCATCTTCGCCAAACGCATGCGTTCCACGGCATCATCTTCCTGCGGCAATTTAAAAAAGGCCACGTCGCCAAGTCTGGGCCAGAAAATCACATGGGATTACCACAACCACCAAGTGTCAATTATATCAACTAACATAGAATCATAGGCCCTGATCATCACGCATTTTGGGCAGTAGCTTCCCAAGCCTCATCGCAGAGTCGTCATCTTGGATGCCGCCCAACGATCCCAAAGCAAAATCTCCGTGCTTTCATTTTTTGTCCCGAAAACCATAGTTAGCCAAGTAGTCAACTTATGTCAACTTTGTTACCCTCTGGTAAACTAACATAACTATGGAAAATCACATTTTTTAATGGGTAAATCAACTATGAATGGCCTATAGCTATGTTTGTTTACCAGAGGGTAATTGAGTGGATTATTTCACATCTCTAAGTTTTGGATGTAGCAGGGGATGTACCCCAGTGGACCTAATCGCAAATCGCTTATCCTGGCAACATCTGCATGCCCAGGTGTAAGTTGGTCTGAGAAAAACATGAACTAGTGCGATATATCTATCATAAACAGCCAAAAATCATAGAATTCACCTAGCTACAAACCCATTGTGGCAACTTCCAATAGTTTAACCATGTTTAACCGTTTAACCACCATGTTTCATACTTTAATCAGTCAACACGCACAAAACCAACTACTGGGTTTACGACTGTTTCGCGGGCGTGGTAAAAATGTCCATGATGTTAATAGAAAATAAACACGCCGCTATAGCGAAACAATGTTTTTGCACATCCAGCATGTGAAAATGCATCATCGTCGTTTCAGAAAACTACTTGTTTTATTTGCACTGTCATGATCATAATGAGCATCATCATCATCACCACCACCATCATCATCATCATCGTCATCATCATCATCATCACAGCATCATCATCTTCAGCATCATCACTAGCATCCTCAGGATCATGTAGATCGTCAGCAGCTGCAGCGTCAGTTTCTTCCTTCAGTTGCGTAGCATCCAACATGTGTGCAACTTACAAGGAACGTTAACATGCCCCACCCCACCCTAACCCTTCAGTTGCGTTCAAAAAGCAAAAAAAATACTTTACTTCGTGTGATCCCCACCATGACATTTATACATTTTCTTACTGGCAAATCTTCTGGCATTCTATCTGACATATCTTCTGACATTCTATTTGGCATTCTATCTGGCATATCTTCTGTCATATCTTCTGGCATTCTATCTGGCAAATCTTCTGGCATTCTATCTGGCATATCTTCTGGCATCTATCTGACATATCTTCTGGCATTCTATCTGGCATATCTTCTGGCATCTATTCTGGCATATCTTCTGGCCTTCTATCTGGCATATCTTCTGGCATATCTATCTGGCATTCTATCTGGCTGGCATATCTTCTGGCATATTTTCTGGCATTCTATCTGGCAAATCTTCTGGCATTCTATCTGGCATTCTATCTGGCATATCTTCTGGCATATTATCTGGCATTCTATCTGGCATATCTTCTGGCATATATTCTGACATATCTTCTGGCATTCTATCTGGCATTCTATTTGGCATTCTATCTGGCATATCTTCTGGCATATCTTCTGACATTCTTTCTGACATTCGTTCTAACTTTCTTCTACACATTCTTTGTCCCATATCTTCCTACATGAGGTCCGGCAGGGAACACTTGGCGTGGATACTGGCGGTTGAGGTCCGGCAGGGAACACTGGGCGTGGATGGTCGTGGTTGAGGTCCGGCAGGGAAAACTGGGCGGGGATGGTCGTGGTTGAGGTCCGGCAGGGAACACTGGGCGTGGATGGTCGTGGTTGAGGTCCGGCAGGGAACACTGGGCGTGGATGGTCGTGGTTGAGGTCCGACAGAGAATACTGTGGATCGCGAGTCGCAGTTGAGCAGGAGGACGAGGAGGACAACGAGAGGAGGAGGACAACGAGAGGAGGAGGAGAGGAGAGGAGGAGGAGGAGGACGAGGAGGAGGAGGACGAGGAGGAGGACCAGGCAACTGACATAAAATCTAACAACCCTCACCTGGCAGGTGGGGAAAAACTTCCTGCCACGGCCGTGCAGCAGTGGGTGTCCAACTACTGAGTAAACCATATATGTTTTCCCAAACGTTTAGTTTCCCCACCTTAAAAACATGGTTAAATCCATCCAACAAACATCCCCAGCTTTTCCAAGGATTTTCCTGCATCCTCTCGCCACTGTGCTGGATGTTGCGTGCAAAGGCTGCCATCTTCTGAAGCGCCGTCATGCTGCCCTGATCGAAGGTTTTGGGTGGTTGGACCGTTGGACGGCAAATCGTGGCTACAAAATGGGGAAATGCTGGTTGTAAATACCAGAATTTATAGGAACATATTGATTATAATGATTATATAATAATGATTAATGGGATCAGAATTGGGGTAATAATCGAGCTAAGTAATTACATGATACCATAATCCCCTGCTCCAATGATAGTAAATACCCTGCTAGGAAAGCCTGGATTGGCGGCTTCGAAGTTTCTGGAAGATGATTTTCCGACATAGGATTTATGCAATTTTTACGGCTTCCATGATAGCTTTCAAGGGAGGTTTTCCAAGAGGAGTGGTCAGTCTTCTGCTTATGGGCCCATGGGTGACCAATTGGGTATAGCTAGGCCATACCCTTGAAGATGCTGCGCAAGTATCCAGACAATCGAATAATTGATTTTATCTAGCGCATTCTAATGTGAAGATTATCATCTAATTAATTATCCCTATGTTTATCAAAAATGATCATATGCACAAGCAATGTGGCTTTTCAATTAAGACGTGTCGGCAAAGGGTGCCCGAGCAAACACCGTTTAAGGTCTACAACGGGATCAGGAAAGCAAATCAATTCCCAATCTGTTAGTTGAGTGTCAACTGATGACAGTGCAAAAGGGATCCATTTTGACGCGCTCATGGGTTTCGAGTTTATATATTTGGTGGTCCCCAAATGTTCCTGTGCAGTATGTACATATAGACACACACATGCATATATGTATATATATATATATATATACTATATATGGATATACCTACAGGATGGCCCCAAAAATAGTGAAGTTGGTTTGTAACTTGACGATGTCTATAGTTTCTGGTGGATATATCGAAGTAGCTGATGAATGTTTCACTATGGAAAACATCATCCGGATTCTGCAAACATAGCTTTCCTAAGATATACTAAACTTGGTGAATTCCCTGGTATTCTGGATGTTTCTGACAGATAATACAGATATATCAGTACTTCAAGGGGGCACTGGGGCAACGGTTTGACCCAACAACGCCACCAGGTTCCCAAGGCATGCCCAGTTGCCTGCCCTTCGGTCTCCCTGGCGGCTTTCAGGGCTTGGGTCGTGTTCATCGATTCCCTCTCCTCCTCCACCTGCGAACGTGGCCCTGATGTAAAGCCATAGAAAAGCTATATGCCTAGCAAAAAGCCAAGAGTGAATCATTGTAAATTAATGTAAATCATAAAAAAGTAGTACTTAGTAAATCATAGCAAATCTACAGTTACAGTAAACTATATAGGAACTCTACTTAAACCCCCCTTGGATGAAGTATGGAGCACCAATGGGCACCACATTGCCCTGGACAAAAGCACCCAATCGCCATGTTTTCGATGGTTGGATGCTGGTGGCTCAGTCAATCAAGGGCCCTGCTCCTAGTTATATAACTTTAGTGGTTTGTATGCACCCATGTCACTGGCATAAGTTTGCTCAGTTGGCATGTACATAACCTCACAAAAACTATCGAACACTTCTGGTTGGTGGTTTTAACCATCTTTAAAAATATGAAATCCAATGGGAAGGATTATCCCACATATTATGGAACATAAAAAATGTTTGAAACCACCAACCGGACTTAATCAAGCAAACAAAACATCAATGGACCATTTCAAGAGTAAAAGGATTGGATTGGGAGATCCATTGCCCATTTGCTCACTATACAAATTAGGTAAAAATTGCCCGTTGTTGTTGGTTGATTGTCAGTGGCGGACCCAATGCCAAACATTATGTTTTGAATATGTGTTTTTGAACACCTCCCACCTTTCAAATTAAATGGCACAAGTTGGTAAATGAAGTATTGTCTACAATTGCTACTATTGGAATCCACATGGGTTTGCAGGTTCTTCAATATTTGTTTGCCAAACTATATTCGGTACTTAGGTTTGTCTGCATCTAGGGGCGATGCCCTCATGGTACCAAAGCCAAATCCATTTGCGGTTAACCCCAGATCGGGGTTTTCCCAGGTCCCCTTCGTATGACGTTATTATCCCAATGCAACGCAGCCATTCCTCTTTACATGGTCAATCTTTGGTACTTCATTATAATCACAAAGATCACCATTAATAATCATCATCATGAAAATATCTTCGTGAATATCACGAAGTTGAATATTCCCATTATATTAGTTGATGATATAATTGGTTGTGCTATATATATAGTTGAATAGTTGAATATATTAGTATAAGTTGATAGTGGGATATTATAGTAATTACTTAACTGTTATTATATTATATCAGTTGCCATAATTGAGGATCCAACAGTATAAGAATGAATGGTTAGTAATTACAGATATATATTAGTTCGGATATAATTAGGATTATTAAGATCCAATTATAGGATATGATAAAGCAATTACGATCTATCATTATAGTACTTACTAACTACTATAGTAGGATATTATATGGATATTATATATATAATTTAGTAGATAGTATAAATTATCCATATAATATCCTACTATAGTATAAATTATCCATATAATATCCATATATTAAATATGTGTATTAAATAAGATCCAATGAGTTGACCCCGACTGTCAGCATTCCTTCTCCATCGCTGCACCTGTTGCCGCGCGGCTTCTTCCGCCTTCTGCCTCCGAAGGCGCAGCAAGTCTTCGGCCTCGAGCGGTGAAATCTGAGGAACTATGATGAACATCAGATTAAAACTCTGATATTAGATCATATCATAAAAAAATAATGTTGGATAACTATTTTAGGTTGGTTTGATATATATATATATATATATATATACATACATATATATATATATGTGCATATATATATATACATATATATATATATACATATATATATATATACATATATATATATACATATGCATGTATATGTATATACATATATATACATATACATATATATATATACATATACATACATATATATATATACTTGATACTATTTGATAATATATTGACTCGTTTGACTCATGTTAAATCCAATGTTGATGGCTGGTGAAGACACCATGAACAGGGACCAATGGATAATAGGGACGAAGCCCTTGGACTAAATCATAGCGAGGACGAAGCGTAAATGGCGGAAACATGCGGAAACAAAGCATATGGGTGCGTCTGAACATTGGGTGTATATATATATATAATTAATATATATTATATATAATTAATATAAAATTAATAATATATATATAATTACACCTGTACAATGAATTTTGGAGCTAGTTGCCCGTTTTCAAGACACCAATATTGATTATATAATTAGAATAGGCAAGGTCATGGATCATGATAAATCGTGATAATTCATGATAATTCATGATAATCATGATGAATCAACTACTATAAAGGTGGATGATCAACTACTATATAGGTGGATACTGGTGGATGGTGGAATGATTACCCTTCTTTTCAATTGCAACCAGCAGCAGGTCTTGGTGGACTTGGAAACCGCACATCCACGCGTCTTCTCCTCTTTTTGGTCATCGGGGCACCTCGGGCCGCGGGAGGGACACCCTCCAACGTGGCAACTGAAAATGGTAGATAAATTGATATAAATTGTTTTTTAAATGTGAACATCAGCTATGAATGGGTGAGTTTCCATTGCTTAGACTAGGATTCGGAGGGGGCTCCAACCATTAATGTTTGTGTGTTGCAATTAGCCTCGATACATAACATGTGGATGATCAATGACTTTCAGGGTTTCAACAAAGGACCCCCAAAACCATGCAAACAATATCATTTCATGGGAATGAAAGCATACATGGAATAGACATGGCATGTATTTGGCCAACGGATCTGCGATGATTCTATGGATTAGTCAGCAGTTCTGTCACCAGATTTGTTTCCCGTTTTTTACTGCCGCGACAAGCCAAGGTGCTTTCCAAGACAACGGCTAAGGAATGGATATCTTGCAACCTCAACGCTTGACATGGCATCATGTGACGTGTCCTGACCGCTGAGTTTCTACTTCCAAACATCTCCAGGCCTCAAAGATTCCAAAAAAATGCTCTCAAATAATTTCAAGAATATGGAGGTTTCCTAAAATAGGGGTACCCCAAATAGATGGTTTACAATAGAATATCCATAAAAATCCTGAAAAATCCTATTGAATATGGATGATTTGGAGGTACCCGTATTTTTGGAAACCTCCATATGTGTTCCACTCAGTCCCCAAACGATCTGTCCAGCCGAATCAGCCGAATCCGATGACGTTCATATCTTCCAGCCGAAGGCACAAGGCTTTCACTTTCATTCGGAAAGCTTCCCGTTCAGCCTCTTGGTCTTCCTGCCAGTTCGTCGCTGCATGGACCGTGGTTTCAATCCAGGATTGTCAATGGGGCCTCGGGCATCTCAATCCTTCTCACAAAGATTCACGGCCACAATTCTTATGTGCAAAAAAACAACACGATTTTTTGTTTAACATAGAAACTATAAGAGCCCTCACAGCAGCCACTGTTTCAAGCCTCCAAGCTCTTCATCCGGCGTTGCCAGAACATCAACAACTTGGCAATCCTTGGGGGACATGGACCTTCGCACACGATATGAGGGATCAAACCATGCCAGATCAGGATATGATCCAAGCATCTTCAACCACTATCAAAATCAATGGTATCTAAATATGTATCTAAGACATCTACATACATCTACTCTCCCAAATCCTGTGCACCTTTGCTATCCGTCGCTCTCCACCGACCTTACCAAGTCGCATCATCTGCCTGTCTTTAAGTTTGCCTTCGCCGATGGAATGGCTGTAGGACAAGTATGATGATTGAATTGTTTTGAATGTGTTTTGAATGTGTTTTGAATGTGTTTTGAATGTGTTCATCAATCCCTTTCCTATCTTTTCCTGCATGTTTGTCAATTTGTCGCTTTCTACTGAAGGGAAGACAAAGGAAACCGATCTCAGTCGCCACTGAGTTGTTGCAAACGACCTCAACACGGATCTTGTGATTCAAACTTCGCTGCCAGGACGGGGAAAAGCAGCACACCAAACATCGCCCTAAATCATAGTTCAAGAGTTACAAGCATCCGGGGAAAACACACACACACACCAAACATCAACTGACAAGACGAGCGGTAACAACAGGACCTTCAGGCCAGGGGCCTCGTTCCACTTCAGCTTCTGCTTTCAGATCTGCAGGTCCCTTCTTCATCTCGTTCTGTCAAGGCGGAGATGGGGTCCACTTACCATGAAGACCTCTGGTAGCCACTCAATTGATATACCACTTCGCTACACCCCCACCAGCGAACATACCCGCGACAAAATCTCGTTTTGCAAATTTGGCGCCTGACGATGGCTTACACCATCCATTTGGTGAAACCACTCGGAGTTGCCGAAAAAAAATTGCCAGCCATGTTTGAAGGCTACATCCACTTTAAATACTATGGAAAATCATCCGCCTAGCTGTGGTGAGTTTCCAATAGCTATCATAATTCAAAGGGTTACCCGCTGGTAAACTAACATAGCTATTGAAAATGGCCATTTATAGTGGATTTTCCCATTGAAAATGGTGATTTTCCATAGTCATGTAACAGTTTACCAGAGGGTATACCAGATTTGCTGAACGCTTTCAACCCATTCAGCAGATGTCCCACCTTAGCCCTCTGCAGTTCATCTCCTGTCAGAAACTTCAGCAACAACTTCCTGCAGGAGTGATGGTGAAAGGATGCGTAAAACCAATCTGGAGTCGTTTGATTAACACACATGGGTCACATGGGGCGATATAACATGATATAAATTGATATAACTCCATCTGAAAGATGCAACCCGAAGTCCCGAAGCTGAAAACGACTATAGCCACAGATGCGAGAAAACCACCATGAAATGCAGATCATGTCCCCAGAATTTTCCACCAAGGCGAGCGCTTTTTTAGGCCGTGTGACCCACTCTTTGTTGACACTATGATGATCAATATTGATAATCCCATCACCCTGATATTAACACACCATAAATGGTCCCAATTATATGGAAATTCCCTACTAAACCATGGTTTCTAAGAGTGTTTAATATTAGGTGGAGGGGATTATTCGTATGGATCAAATTATGGCTTTAAAATAATCATATATTGACTTATGAATAATACCCATAGTCGATAATCATTGAATTATAAATAGAATTATCTGTTCTGCTGTTATACATGTTGTTTGGCAAAATGAACTAATGGACATCCCTTTGCCAGCTATTTTGGTGTGACCAAAAAGGGTCCCGGTGTGACCTGACTATTCTCCCAATGACTTCGCTTGGGGATGTGATTAGCGGCATCAAATGTCTGGCCAAGGTTCTGCTTCAGCATCAGCGTTCGCTTCTCTTGCTTTCTGGGCGGCTAAGGACATCATGTACAGAGGCATAGACTGTGCGATCCTCAAAAGAAACCTACGTAATTGTGTCGATTATGATGTTGTTTTACATGATACATGCAATAATGCCAGTTACTGATGTTTACCTCTGCAAAAGAAAAAAACTCCATTCTATATTATATGTATTCCATGCTATCCTACCATCATATCCTCAGTATATCCCACTAAACCCTCCATTTATATGGGATTTCTATTGATTTGGTTGCCAAAGGGATCCAAAGGGTATATTCAATGGGAAAGGGGAAATCAATGGAAATGGCATTACCAATTGAATGTACCCAATGGGATTACCATCTATTTCCATTGATTTCCCATTGTATATATCTGGGAAAACTGCAATACTATACTACACTGAAAGAAGGCTATACTAACATTTACTAACCACGATTCCAGTGAGGTCACGACGTGAGGTCACTATAATTTACCCAGATTAATCACCATTCCATCAATTATCCTAATAATCATGAATAATCACTATGAATCACCATTAATGTGGGTAAAACAATAATAAACCATCACCCAAATCACCATAAATGTGGTATAAACCATTCCCAAATGGGTGGTTTATTATTGTTTTAACCATATGAAAAGCATTCCATTAATTAATCATCCCATTACATATCTACATCGTATGTATGTGAACCATTGTTGGCCATCTTGCCATCCAAACTAAGCTATGCCCAGTGCTTCGAAAGGAGGTGGAAGAATTGAATCGCTGAACTACCCAACAGGCCTGGGGTGTTCCAATGACTATAAAAGCTACGAATGCAAAAAGAATATATACATGTAGATATATATTATTTAGATACCTCTACATGATATGTGCATGAGATCCATGAAACTAACTATATATATATAACTATATAGATACTATTTGTCATTGTGTACAGTGTACATGTGTGCATGACACATCCGGGCTCACTTCCGTCCATCTTCCAGCATTTTCCAAGCGCCCAGTCGCATGTGGCGTCGGAGAAGAAATTGATACTTTTTCCTGGCGCGGGTCGGCGGTCGGAAGGATTGGACCTGGATGACCTGGGATATCCTGGGATGAATCATCGACAAATGGTGGACACTGAAACCAGCCATGGAACATACCGGGAAGAAAACATCATAAGTCCATGCGACAAGTTAAAACAAAAAAAACCTACCCTTCGAGTAAAGCAAGAAAAATGACTTGAACTTCCAGATTGGAAGTCGGGTTGCTCGTCACCCTTGATCCATAAGCCAAACTTATGAAATGACTCCAGATCCTGGCGCCAACTCACAGATGGAAGTCCATTTTGCTCAAGTCCAGCACGGGATTTTCAATATCTGTATGCCAGTTCACTTTAACTAGGTGATTTCACCCAGGCTGCGGTAAACCGAAGCCGTCCGTTTGTTTTCATGGGGGTTCACGGCTCATGGTATTTTTTTTACATCCCCAGGATAAAAGTGGCAAAGGACCCACTGACAGAATCATCAATTCACCATCATTCATCAACAGTATCCCCAGATGTTTGAAATTTCTCATATGTTCTCAAATTTTAACCAATTGCACAATGCAATTCTGTATATCCCCATGCCCCCCCCAAAAAAAACGATGATTTCCCAGCCATGTTTGATCTTCAAGGTTTCACCCACTATTCCAATGGAATAATTCCATTCAATATCCCATGAATATCCCGTGAATTTCACACTCAAAAAGTAATCGACAAACAGACATCCTGTTGTTGGACGTCCTCAAGGTCAGTGAGCCGAGTTCACATGGAACGTCCCATCTTTGCTGCTAAATAAAACGCATACTTGTTGAATCTGTTGGAGAACAACAACCAGAACAACAACAACTACTACTATTACAACTACAACTACTACTATTACTACTACTACTACTACTACTACTACTACTCTGCTACTACTACTACTACTGCTACTACTACTACTACTAGTACTAGACTAGTACTAGTAGTAGTAGTAGTACTAATACTACTACTACTACTACTACTACTACTACTAGTACTAGATTAGTACTAGTAGTAGTAGTAGTAGTACTAGTACTAGTACTACTACTACTACCACTACTACCACTACTACTACTACTATTACTACTACTACTACTATTACTACTACTACTACTACTAATACTACTACTATTACTACTACTACTACAACTACTACTACTACAACTACTACTACAACTAC